>KN833039.1:206780-247883 GCA_000827315.1 Piloderma croceum F 1598 | reverse complement strand
ACTAATGTCTTTGATGGTATGAATATTTGATGTAAATTAGCAAGATCCTTTATGTATCTCATTGTCAATTTGGGAGCAAGTATATTGACAGGCATAGCACAAAGAACAGTTTTTTTGTCCTCAGAGACATAGGCTTGTTTTTCTTCTACTTTGACACATTGAACAAACTTGTACTGCTTTTCATTTAAATCAGTATATGCATATGGCAACAATTCATCTGAGGAGAATACCAGAGAGGGACCACCACCATAATACTTATATATCCTTGGCATCTCCAATGACTCATCTACTTCTCTAACACAGAATTTGTTTTTACAAGAAAAAAATTGACCCAAGTCAAAACTACTGCAAATGGGTGATTTTTGAATGACACAATATAGTTTATCTACCATAGCAGAAAAATCATGCTTTCGAAAGAAAGATTGCTTCAGGAACAAACCAACAAATTTGCATCTAATTTTGACAGACCGTTGATTTTCTGCTAACGACCAAATATACATCTTCAAAACATGTTGCAAGGATTCTGGAATAAGCCTAATAGCCCATATAATTGTTTTTCCACCATGTGCCAAAAACAAAGGAAAATTTTTGAAGTGTTTAACACTCTGAGTGAGGATAGAATTCAACTTGGATATAATATTCTGCATTTTTTTGATTAAGAATTCACTATTAATGAAATGAATCTGGACAGGGATAACCTCATTCTGAGGCAAAACATTGCTATATACCTCATTTTGAGGCTGGACAATTTTAAATACCTCATTCTGAGGCTGGATATATACCCCATTCTGGGGCACCTCACTCTGAGGCAAGATAGGAGCTAAACTACCCAATGTAAGGTTGCTATTTGGACGGGTGACAAGAAGAGGATCATGGGGTTTGACATGTTGAGAACTCTCTAAATAGGCACTGAGTACTACAAACAGCAAAAGAAAGGTGTAGTAGAACTGCATAGTAGATGATGATGGGAAGAAGCAAAGACAAAAAAAAATTCCGCAACACAGCCCGGATGTGTTTGAGTATGGTCACGTGACTTCTCAGGAGCACTCAAATCTTGCCAAGTCCAAGACGAGATTGAATTTAAATTATCTTATAATCTATCCTACATATTCTGAGCCACAACTCATGTAATAGCAATACATTGTAATAACTAAATACAGGGGGGAAAAACAAAACCGGTGCACAAGGGAAAGGGACTTGAGGCCGAAAAGCTGAAAACTGTGCCGTGCAGGCTCAGTTTGGCTAAACAGTGATGGGGGTTTCGATTTCATGTAGAGGGTATGTAGTTTGGGCGGGGCAAGGTGGGGTTAAGAGATTGGGGGGCGCGATCGAGCGGTGCGCGACAGAGGGGGGTCTTGGGGTCAAAAACCCGAAAACCGAGCCGCGCGGGGCTCGGATTGGCTAACAAATGGTGGGGAGTGCTGGTATTACATATAGGGGGACCTATTTAGGTAGGAGAAGACAGGGTCTTGAGGTTGGAGGGCCACGATCGAGCAGCGCGCGACAGACGGGGTCTTGGGGTCGAAAACCCGAAAACCGAGCCGCGCGGGCTCAGATTGGCTAACAAATGGTGGGGGGTGCTGGTATTACATAGAGGGGGACCTATTTAGGTAGGAAAAGCCAGGGTCTTGGGGTTGGAGGGCCGTGATCGAGCAGCGCGTGACAGAGGGGGTCTTGAGGTCAAAAATTTGAAAACCGAGCCGTATGAGCTCAGTTCGGCTAACGAATGACGGGCGACTTGGTTTTGGATAGTGGGGAGGTTATTTGAGTGGGGGAAGGCAGGGTTGAGGGGTTGGTGGGCCGCGATCGAGCAGCGCGCGAGGGAGGGGTTCTTGGGGCCAAAAATCCGAAATCTGAGCCACGTGGGCTCGGTTTGGCTAACGAATGGTGGGGTGTTTCAGTATCACATAGTGGGGGGCCTGTTTGGGTTGGGGAATGTCAATTGGAGAGGGCAGAGGGTTAGGGTGGAGCACGCATGAGGGGTGAGGGGGAGGGGCTGAAAAACCAAAAGAAAAAATGAAATATTAAGCCATTAGGGCTTGTTTTTTGGCTCCACATGGGCTTCACATGGGAAGGAGGAGGTCTGTGGGCTAACAGAACCCACTGCAAAACAATCTAAGGGGGTGGAGAAGTGTGAGTGAGGTGGTTGTGGTGGGAGGGGTGGGTTTGCTCACCTTTTAGGCAGCACCTCCTCCTCCTCCTCCTCCTTAATCTCCCCTCTATTTCCCCTATCCTAGCCCTCCCTCCTTCTAAACCCACTCCCTGGGACCCGTTGTGGATGGGTAATGGCCTGGAGGCCTCGCAATCAGTGCTGGTCGATGGGGAGGACAACGCTGATCGCGTTAGGCGGAGTTTCAAACTCTGATCTGTTGCTCGCGATTTCGATTTTCAATGAACCACTTTCCACAAGCTATCTAAATTCACCAAAATATTTATATATCCTATCGATATACATGACAATGTAATTCGATTTTTATTTTGACCAATTACAATATATTACTCACGGTATGCTCAAATGTTCTTTCAAAGTCATTGATGAAATTTCCTTTTCTATCGAAAATCCGCGTCGGCATTGAAACTCATTTAATGATGACTACAAATTGTGTTCGCACAGTAAGTAAATAGAATTCCCACAGTATTTGAATGTTGCCTTAGGTCAGAGAAAGTTGCTTAAAAGCACGGGTTAAAAGAATGAGCTTTAATTAAAATTAAAGACTCGTAACTTAGACCTTCTACTTGCTAGCTTCTCTTGTCTATCTACTCTACCCAACCTCTCATAAATTGAGATGAAGGAAGTCTAGAGAGGGTGCAGCACATAAGCCGAAGCTGCATCGTCTCCTTTGACCTTCCTATACCAAGTTTGGACCTCCGACCTCCAACAACTCTGACAACTCCGACTGGATTAGGTATAGTAGGAACTTGTAGAAATATAGTTCTTAACAGTTGGTCTTGTAGAATGTCAGAGGTACCTGAGTATATTGTGTTGGTGAAAGAAAGGCAAATTGACCTTCCACTTGGGCATCCACTCTGTTACTCTTTTAGAGACATACTCTGAGTCAGTCACCACTACCATTTCAGCCTCATGGCCATTCTTAACAGATCCCCTCTTTGCAGACAGTAAGATATCACCAAGACAATGCACACCCTCAATGGCAGCTAGCAATTCTGCATGTTGATTGGTTGGTTTGGACAGTGTTTGTGTCAACACAGTCAACAGGAATGCTCCATTGATACTCCACTTGCTCGCCATACAAGCCACCTATTCCTGATGTTGCACCACGGGATCCATTTGCAGAGCAAGCGCTGTCAGTGAAAACGACAGGGTAATGATGACATGGTACATTCTTTGAGTCTGTGTTCAAGTTGGACAGAAGATGCACGCGGAATACCATGTGGCAATTGAAGACACCTTCCACCCCTTTGACATATTTGTGGGTTGGTGGTAGATGACAAGAATATCTGATCATCATCAATATTGGTGGAGAGATTTGAACTCTGCGAGCACTGACATACAAATACACTTGATTTAATGAGATTCAGAACTTGGTCAGAAGACCATTTTATCCTCCATTGGATGACTTCCCGTAAGCTTGATTTAATCAAAACAGAATAGATCTGTGTAAAGTAGAGGACCCTGAAAGATGTTTTTGGCAGCAACTTCCTAATGCGTCTTGAATAAAAAAATAAATCTAGAAGGGGGGTGGGTACCCCCCTTACAGATTTCACTAAACGAACATATTTAATTTTGGCACTCAATGTGCTCTAAATATTATCAGCTATGATTCTGCCAGATCAAAACATTTTTGCGAGCTCATTTGCCCCAGCGATTTCGCAATCTTGCAAAATAGCTGAAACAGATTCAAACTCCAACTGGCACCCGCTTTAATCAACATATCATATTTCTAGCTTACGGGAAGTCATCCATTCCTGACTGGGTTGCTAAATATTGTTTGACACAGTTTAATTCTACGACTAAAGCGTAGCGAATTGGCAATGTTTCGTTCAGAATCATAGGTTGCACTAATGTGTCTACCAGCGTACGGAAATATGTAATGCAACAACATTCCACATCTAGAATTATTATGACAAGCTAGATTGATCATGATATTTTAAAAAACGCAAAATTTAAGAAGTCCCTTCTATTGCATATCGTAGTTGAGTTGACTTCATCGATGTCTAAGTTCTTTTGCAAGTCTCCAACAAAGGACACACGCAATGGCAGCGCCCGCCCCTCCTATTCTGAAAATCCCAATGCGTCAGTTGAGAGCACCAAACCCAACCCCCCCACTAAATAAAAAGGCTCACTGAAAAACAACAACAAAGGAATTCACACCCTCTTCTTTCATGACGACAACGGGTTCATTCACCGATGTTCCATTCATAAGTGGTGAAGGCAGGGCATTGCCAGAGTGCAGATTTGACTTGTTCGGCTCGAAGATGGCGAAGATGATCGCTGCGAGGCCGGTTATGAGGAATTGGGGGATGACCGCGAAGATGGTGTGGATACCCTGGGTGAGAGTCGTATTTAATTGAGCGAGAAATAGAATGGGTTAGAGAAATGGAAAACCCACGAGTATAATACCAGCTTTTGCGCTCAGCCCGCCACCGGATACATCGTCATGTTGTGCTCTCCCGCTCGCGTCCCCATTCAAATTCGAAGTATGCATATCAAGCCTACTCAGGACACCAACATTACCCATTACATCCGGCATTCCCCCTTCCCTTTCTCCTTCTCTTTCCCCCTCCTCTTCCTCTTCTTCCTCGTCAGCACCAACCAAAAACCGCTGCTCCTCCTCCCCATTACGAGCCCCCGACCAACTCCTCGAATCCCTTACCCGGATCGGTACTGACCCCACCTCCTCCAAGGCTAAGTCCGTGTCTGTGTTCCCAGGGTCGGAGAGGATGGCTTCTGCGAGCTATGTAAGGAAGGGGATCAGGATGGGGGAAATGAGTTTGGGAAGGGATGGGAGAGGAAAGGGACGTACAAGGGAGAACGGAGCCCACTGCGAGACAGCCCATGAGAAGCCAGTGATAGAGACGACGAGCGTCGCGCTGCCTACACTGGAGACAAACCTGCCGACCAAAACGCAACCAACCAAAATGCAACTTGTCAGCTTGATCTGCTCAACGTCAAAAAAAACAAAAAAGCCAACAAGTACCAAAAAAAACCATGCAGAAAGAGGGGGAAGGAGGAACACCTACAAAGTAGCAACCATACACAAAGCAAAAAGAAAATGACTCGCAGCCCACAGACTCGCCAGATGTATCCGAAACCTCCCCACACCTTTAGTATTCCCTACCCGTCCGGCAGACTCTATAATGAAATAGGGCAACACGAAATTTGCCAAGAGTGCGAGGAGGGAATGGTATAGGAGGGCGCGGGTACCGAGGCGGGTTGCTTCTGCTTCGAGGAGTTGGAGTTGTTTGATGGAAGGGGATGGGGAGGAGGAGCGGATGTGTAGTTCACCGATGTAGACCGATGTATAGAAGAGGAGCGGGAACCAGCCTATCCATGCGCTTTTTGGACGCGAGGGGAAAGGGGAAGGCGATCGGTTAGGACGGGATTGCTTTATTGTACGAACGGGGGGTGGGCTTACAAGAATTGGATTATGAACTACCGAGATGGGAGTGGTCAGTGAAGGTAAAGAAAGAGGGAGAAGGGGACGTACGATCTGCCGAATCACCCGCGGAAGTGTGAGCATGTTCACGAATAGCTCTGTGAATTGCTTCTTGATGCTATTTTCTGATTTCCTGTAATGACCATTAATTTGTCATCCATACAAAGGGTGGATGGACAACGGGTAGGGGGAAGGGAAAGAGGGCAAACGCACATAGAAAGAGAAGACGATATAGGCAACAGGACTTTCTCCCGTACGAAATATGCCGTCAGCCCATGTGTGGAAAATAAGAGGAAGGAAGCGATGACTGTGAGGACCTCGAGCTGCTCAGAGCCGAAAAAGGAGAGAACAGGTAGGGTTGGTAAGTCTAGGATACCTCTGCGTATTTACCACAATGTGTTGAAGAAAATAGGTCAGTAAAGTGCTGGATGGAAGGATAGGGAAGAAAAGAATTACATAAAAAAGCCTGCAATGGCGCCTATGAAAACCATCCGCGCTGCCCAGGCTGTGGCGGAGGGTTGCTCAGGGGAGGGGAGCACGTCGACCATGAGGGCGCGGTCGACTGCCATTACTGTTTGGGGGTTGAGGTGAGATGGGGTAGGGAGGGAAGGAGAAGGAAGGGGGACGGACCCGCGTTAACGGAGAAATCGATACAGTATATAGAAAGCACCGCAAGCCAGATCGTTAGTACGTTATTCTGTATCCGCATACGCCAATTAATGAAGTGTAAAGACAGAACTGAATAAAAACATAATATAACATACAGCACTCGTCCCAAACCTAACGAATACGCTAGCCACGGGGCGTGTGTACCCAAACAGCAGCAGCGCGAAGACACAAAGGAGGGAACCGATGATCATGTATGGTCTTCGGCGGCCGAAGCGGGAGGTGGAGGCATCTGTTAGGGCGCCTGTTTGAGGTGAGGATTAGATTAGATCGAGGCAGAGGGTAGGGGGGTTACCTGCCTATTACTGGTTGAACGAGTAATCCTGAGAGCGGACCAGCGAGGAAGACGAGGGACATATATGATTTTGATAGGCCCAGCGAGAGGAGGTACGGCGATGCTATTTCCATTCCCGTTCATTCATCCCATTATTCCACTAGTACTGCTACTTGGACTCACCATACGAAATCTCGACGGACCAGAGGACAGACACGCCCAAGAAGCCGATGGTGACGATGGGGAGGCGCGTAGCGTGCGGGCCTGATATTTTGGAGGTGCCGTGCCATTGTGTTGTTGAATGGGAGTCGGCGAGGGGGAGTGGGAAGCCTGTCATGTCATCCCTTGCCAAGGGTACGTGGTCCGAGTACTAGTCAAATGCATATTGGGGCCGTGCATGAACGGTGTCAATGATAGTACTTCTAATCAGGAGCGCTTCTCCCGATTAGTCGGTTGTTTGTCTGAAAACCCAAACGACATCATCTGCAGACTACTCTGAGAACGGAGCTGAACTACAGCTGATATGGACTAGAAAGGTGTCCGAGAACATTCCACGTGCCCGTACGAACGAGGATGCTTCGTGTCCACGACGGAGGAGAACCGGAAGCAGAATGCTCCACTTTCTGGGCGGAGAGTACAGGGATGTATATGACACGCATTGTCGCAGTGCTCGCGCCGCGGTACTCATCGTACTTGTTGTACACTGAGGAACAAGAGCTTTTAGCGCCTCGATTCTGTCTCGATCAACGTTGGCTGCGTGCACGTCAAATAGCTGAAGATACCGAGGATGTTTGTAGTTTGATCTCAAATACGAGCTAAAAGGTCGACAACGCACTCAGATCCAGATCTGCGTGCATATGTGCGCACGGACCATTTGGGGGAAAAATCGCGGCGTGGCTGTGTCGCATGTCTTTGATTATGTGTCAGGCTCCCGCCCAGTACCTCATTTCACTATGTAGTACTGCCGCCCAACAATCAGACGAGCCTTTTGGCGTTGCGGTGAGAATTGGCTCGTCAAGTTCGAAATTCGAGGCCGCGACAACCAAAGTGATCCACAGTATCCTGACCTTCTCACCTGCTCCGGACACGATGGCAGTGGAGTTCTTGAATGAGCTAAGCAAAGTTAAGGGCATGACAAGTCTAGGTAAACGAGCACATTTTGTTCCTGCAGGGTTTTCCTGAAACAAAATTTGGAACAGTCGACCCGGTTTCGCGTCGAGCGTCTCCATTCGATTGCGCGACCTGGGCTATGGAGGTTATGGACTTTCTCTCTGCCAAATTCACAAAGGACCAGCGCTCTGCGGAACTGAAACCGGTTGTCGGGCTGGCTAGCCATATGCTATCCCATCTTCTTATCGCTAGTATGTCATTACATCTATTGGTTTGTTTTGCGCTTATTGCTCATCACCGCAGCCAGAAATCCTGGAGGGAAGAAAACCCCTCAAGATAGTACACATCCCACCCCAAATATCAACCGCTTGCGCGAAATTATAGACTTATTGAACGAAGCGACTACCAAGAAAAGTCAATCGGCGTTAAAGGAGCTCGTGTGTAATTTCCATCCTTGGCTATATGCGTGGCTAGACATGTGTGCTATCAGATCTACTGGCGCGACGGGTTTATTTGCCCCTTTACCGGCCTCCATTTCGCACCTCCTGGTCGTCCTGTGGTCACCCGATGCGCCCATATTATCCCATTCTCATTTCACGATAAGGTGCGTCGCTTTGCGTTACATGGCGATTCATCTTCAGCTTATTCTTACTCGACAGCACCTCACACTAAGGGCACTTGAATGCTTTACTGGGCGCCAGATTGCCGAAGGAGCAAACAAAAACATCAATCATCCCTGCAATGCGTTTAATGCCCAAACAGACGCTCGTGACACCTTTGATAAACTGGCGTGGGGAATCGAGGCTGTATATGTTGACGAGGAGGTGAACAATTTTTCGCCATAAATAACCTTGAGGTCCTGACGTCTTGACAGTGGAAATACTTCTTCCGGGAAGTCCGTTCCGAAGAAATCGCTGGTACCATCAATCTCGTTGAAGGGCAGGAGATCATTTTTCACCGCGGACATTCCGATGGTAAGGTAATCGATAAGCCCAATCCAGAATACTGCAATATCAAACTCGCTCTCGCTCGCGCAATGCATGCTTGTGGAGCAGCTGATATAATCGCCGAAATGTACGGGGACGACGATGACGACGAGGCAATCGTCAATCAGCCTGTTTACTTGGGCGGGCCATTTGTTTCCGATGATGTTCTTTTCCGTAGACTCGATGATCGACTCCTCACCGTCATGACAGACGACAGATTGAATGATTAGCACATAATCTGTCTTACCAAGACTGAAAGCATTCAACCTCCTTCCTTCAATCATGCTCCTTCCACACATCCCGAGTGCATCAACGCAACAAGCTGCATCTACGCGCCGGAATGTGTTGATCTCGCATTCGCATCCCTATTCCCCAAGCCATTCCTCTTGGAGATGTAATAGCTTGATTAGAGTCGCTGGGGAAGAAGAGAATACGGAGGCTATCTTTCGAATCTTCATGGGTCGAATCCAAGAGAAAAACTTCGGTTTCCTGTTCCCCCAGGGCCTTATCATTAAGTCTGACCGGAAGTATAGATTTAAGGACGCACCCTTGACTAGCTTGACTATGGAAATGGTGCACTTGGTCGGTATTGGTATAATCCTTGACTACCTCGCTAATGCATTTACAACTCAGGTCGAGACAAGAGCATCGGCTGCGTTGTCGATGGGTGTAGGCCTCGGACCTGTGGATCAAAGTTCTGTAATCTACAGGTATACATCACAGCGCACCTTATCTCGTGTCTTGCCATACCGTCAGATCGATGCCCTGTGGTCTGAAAAACCATTTTTAGGTTCAGAAGAACACTAATCCACCAGGGGTAAAGTCGAATCGGCCGTGTCGTTGTCCTTTAGCATGGGATAATCCAACATTGGCGTTGATCGAGTCAGTACGACATTGCTTCTTGCAGCGCCGACATCAGCGAAAGCGCCATATAAACATGAAGTATGGATGTCATACACAACAATTGCTATACAGACGGACGGATGCGAGTGAATTTTACTAAAAGGCCATTAGCACATATATCATCCGGAAGAAATGAGATATTCTCTATGAAAGGCTTGAATTATCGATGGCGGCAGAGGATCATGTCAGGAGGATGCGTATCAAGGAACATCACCGTCAAAAGATTCCCGATGATCAGATCGTCAGTCTACCACAATATTCACGGCACAATGCATTGTACGCTGTTTAAGACGTATGGTGCATTCCACCAATGACGAGGCACTGTACTGACGGTGCAATTCCAAACTGGGCGGAAAACAGCATTGAAATTGCAGCTCAGAAGACAGACAGACCAAGACATAGAATATGTTGGAGAAGTCAGGATGGCGAGGGGCGCATGTGCATTGAATGTCAGATAAGTGAGAATGGTCAAGAACTAGAACAGTTTTATCCGGCAGGACGTGGTACTCGATAACTGTCGATAAGACGTGCTGAATAGATATTATGGACCAACAAGCGATCTGAATGGTACACGACAAGGCCACAATCCCAACTAGGGGATGACTGGTCTTTATCGATACAAACGATAGCAGATGGCCCGATAACCCAACCAACCGCCGTCATCGAACGAGCGTCACAAATTCGGGACTAGATGGCCTAGGACACTAGGTAGCAGGACACACTGGTAGCTGTGAAAACGAGAAAGAGAACGAAATGACACAGGGTGAGGATCTGCTGTAGCTGCGTAGATGGGAGGCACGAAACTGGACCCCATACAGTAGATGGGAGTTGACGGGGACTCGGAGAAATCCCTACATACATACGGCGCTGAACCGAAGTCGATAAGGAAGCTGGAAAAGTCTTCAAGAATATTCCATGGGTCCGTGTCCATGCGCTCGTACGAAAGAGGATGCCCCAAACGAAAACACAGCCTTCTTTTGACTAAATCGGCCTCCACGTTTACAGTCACAGTAACCCAACATATTGAAGTCACTTCTCTTTCTTCTGCTGGGTTCCGTGACTTGAAGCGTCTATTTATTTCGCGGAGTTCGAATCTCCCCGAGTCCGCCAAGATTGATTGAATAATATTTCTTGTCATCTACCCCACAAAGATGTCAGAAAGGCGTCTTCAACCGCCACATGGGATTTTTCAAGACTCTGTTGTCCAAGTTTAACACGGATAAGTTAAATATCACCTGTAACCGCTGCGACCGTTTTCTCTGCATTTGCTGTAAGGATTTCTCGAACGACATACTGTGCCGCGCCGAGCTGCTGGCCGCCTGAGGATGCAATGATCCTGGCGTGAGCTTGTAATAAGACAGGTGGCTGTTCAATGAGAGAGTCAAAGGAAAATTGTGAGTTGGCCGACATAGGTCATAGATTGTTGTGCATATACAACACCCAAGGCACGTTAATCAAGCACACATCGATGTATAAAAACATTCCTCCCCTTAAGGTGAGAAGCGCCTATGTAGTTGTACCTTGAATGCAAGAACCTGATCGTCGATTAGATGGAAATCGTATTGTGGGAACACATCTGGCCGTTCCTGAGCGTATGGAGGATATCTTCGGTGATTATAGTAATCTATAAAAGCGTGAATAGCGTGGAGATAACACATTTAAATTTTCATATCATTTCCAACGGAGAGACGAAACCCGCATCATTAGCGGCAGCGTGAGAGGGCATACCGTAGTCGTCGGCATTTGACCCAGAAAAGCGGCGACCCGCATACAACCACCGGAAGCGACAGTAACCCCCCCAAGCGCGAAATAATATCCACCGAATGCTAGTAGCCACAGAGCATGCCGTACAAATGACATTGCTACTGCGAGGGCCACGAGAACCGATATCAAAACCGAAATGCGCAAAATAAGCACTGTTAAATAAACAGGTTTCAAGGGCTTTTTTGCTGCAGTGACTTGTGAACACAGCCAAAAATAATTTCGACGGCAAGCCTGTGACGCGTGATTAATTGATTGGTACGGTGGTCTTCCACATTTTCGGCAGGACAACTGACCGGATACAAACGGTAATACTACCTCCAATTGTGAACGCTCGACTTCCCAACCAGGACCCTTGAACACGGGCCGCTTCCTCCGGTCCCAAAACGATGGACATTTTGGGAATGCTGATATCCAGACCAAGGAGATTGACAATGCAACTTACACATGCGAGTCCGATATAATCGGTCATATGTCAAACACGTTCCAAAGCAATGTACGGAATTGATTTTTCTTGCGTGAGTGGTGGGAGGTCCGGGCGCACTTCCCCCCTATGGGTCATCCGTAAGCTGCTCCTTGTTGTAAAAGCATCTAAGTTCCGGTAGTGTATGACACTTATTGCGATTATCCGGAAGATAAGCGCGATTCGAAAGATTTCACGGTGTCAGAGTTGTACTCGCGCCGTTCGCATGCAGTATATCTTGATGCAATTTGGCATGAAAAAGAGAACAAGGCAGGTACACAAGGCGGTGCAAACTGATGACTGCCTTTATATAGATGTTCGCTTGTTTGGGAACTTTGGGCGCTTAAGACTGAGCAGTACTGTGTTCCTATCATTTCGCATGCGTTCCTATTTACCTTTTATATGACTACTTTTTATATGATTTCTGTTCGTTCATTCCTCTTCAACCTTAAGCCAGGGTGGGCCGTGCACGACTCGACGCTTGCGACTCGGTCCGATCTCGACCATTTGTCTCATCATCCCAAGAGCATTTACCGAGACATCAGCGCGAGTACGGTCTAGCATGTTATCCATTTTGACACGTTTTTTCCAATCCAAGAGGGTGGCGCAATCCTCCAAAGAGTCTTCTCTCGAAGAAAAGCTCTTTGAGTCAACATCATCATCAACCTTTCTGGATATGGACCCGTTCGACGTATACCGACGGGATGCGTCGTCAGGCTTAGTGGCTCTTGGAGGGGTTTGCGCGTCCGTGGTGTTCAGTATCATCTGTATTTCTTGCGGTATATATGTTGCTTTTCATAGCAGCACAATTGATGATGTCGCCCTCCCCCCATTTTGGCGCAAGACATCATTCCATCCAAGTCCCTCTGTATATACGGGGGTCATCGCTACCCTGCATACAAGAAGCTCTGTCACGACCTCGTTTCTGAACTTCTCCATGAATGTCGCCGTCACAGCCTGTACAGAAGCCATCGGATTTGTGCACTCTGTAACTCTCAAATCCGCACTTGCAACAGAGTCGCACCTGCATTCCAACACCAACCTGCGTTTACTCACAGCCGCGCGGGGAAATCCATGGACAAATCCTAACGGCACGCTGTTCAACGGTATCATGGCCGTACTGCTCGTCGTGTCATATGTGTCCAGCACGCTCGTTTTCATTCCCTTTCAATCTGCAGTCGTCGAGGATTCCCTGCACGACTGGCGGTTTACATGCATATTCGCTCCACCTGTGCTCATATTGGGCATTGTAATCAAGCTTCAGGCCATCATCGCAATGACAGGGCTACATCACATGAGGGTGCTCACGTGGAGCTCCTCGCCATTAGATACAGCAGCCGCTCTGCTACATGACGGCAAAATTACCCACTGGCCTGGTCAGTGCATGCACAGCGTGGTTGATTCCACTCTTTATCTTGGACCACGGCCCCCTTCGGAACGCCAGCCATCGGCTTGGGAATCCCATCCCCGTATCAAAAAAATCATCATCATGTTATGGTGTTTAGTCTTCGGGAGTGCAGCGTGGTACTGCATCGTAGAAATTGTATGGGTGAAGAGCTATCGGGATTTAGGTCCAGTGGCGAACTCATGGTCCATATTTCCAAATGATAAGACGAATGCGATTGGGTGGATCGATGAAGTTGATCCGAATCATGGTTTCCCAGCAGCTTCGTGGCTCTTCATGTTCGGCATTTTCATTGTCATCCAAGGGGGCATGACATTCGGGTTGCATTGTTCGGAGGTCATTGCAAATGTTGTGCGAGATGAGATGATATGGCGTAGGGCGACTTCAGAGGCAGGGACAAAACCAATAACAAACCCAATCCTAGCTGTATTCATGAATTGGCCGAGTGTGGGTCTACTGATAGCGAAGCCGGTTCTACGTGAGCGACATGCCTCTACCATTTATTAGCAGGACTAATTAGGCACAATGGGCTCTAGATTGGATGTTTGGTCTCTCGTTGGGTACTCGAGGCTTTTCTCAACCCGTTGGACCATGGTTCATTCAGGTAGAATGGTACATGCATAACACTCAGGTATAACTCTCTTTCTCTGGCCCATTGACTCTGAATTTTCATGCAATCCCATCCCATCAGATCATATATCTCACGCTTAGTTTATTCATATTCACTCTGATCTCAACTTACATCGCCAGACGCCGTCCACGGGGACCTCAACCGGCTGCCTATGGGCATCTCCAAACACTAGTAAATCTTGTGGATGAGTGGTCGTTGGCGATGTGGTGGGGTCATAAATGTGATGGCAAAGTAATAAGTCATGCCGGTAAGTTGTTTGAAATTTTTGTTTGTCCTTGTCACTCAGTTGCGTATCCGTAGGTACCAGCAATTTCCCGCTACCACCCATTAGAATGGGCAACTGGTATGCTGGGAGCGTGCAATTTGCAAATTCTGTTGAACAACCCATTCCTTTATGAATATTTTGTCGCGTCTTCCAGGATGGAGGCACGATTCGGGAACGCCACTGAGCTACTGTTGAAGAGCTTCGGAAGCAGTGGAAGAGTGGCAGAGCATGTTCAGAGAACTGCCGCTGTCACTGTGTATGCAGTTGAACTGCAACGAGGGCACAACTGGAGGTGTGCGATGTGAGAGAACAATGGACATTAACTTTCTCCGCTGGACTTCACATTATATTCGATATGTATTTGTAGATATGGGCGTTTCTCAAATGTGTAGCCTTATTTCGACCTGGTTCCAATATACATGCTTAGAGCATTCTCCAAATCACCATGACCTGAATAATCCAGATCCTCACATCCTTTTATTACACGGAATCTGTTAAGGATAACATGTGTTAAGCATTTATATACATTTATTCCATTGGTACAAATCACCAGATAATGCAGTGCTGTTGACTGACGGACCCATGTGATCTCCTTCGAAAATATGTGCCACCATCAGGAAAATTCTTGGCCAACTTAGCATGACTTACCATACTTAGAATTTCTGACTAAGTGGGGCTAAGTAAATTTAGTCTTGTGACCAAACTTGTGACCGTTCCATAGCGTGGGAAATAGTGGTCCAATTCTTTCAGGCCAAAATGTGACCCCTCGGTTTTTGATGTGTTCTATCTCCATAAATATTCTCACGGTTTTAGCAATTTTAATGACATTGTAATTCAAAAAAAGAATTTTCAAAAAACATCGGTTATGACTGTGGCAACACTATGCCTATGTACTCTCACCCACATGCTGCATAGCTTTGGAGATTAAACTACTCCTACCTGATTATCATTTACCCAACCCACACTTTATGTTCCCTGGACTATGATTCCACCCACAGCTACTATTTGTATTACTCAGAACTCTGACATCCCTGGACTCTGCCACATCCTCGAGTATATAAACTGTAGCACTCCATGTACTTTTGAGTTCAAATATCAACTTAGACTTCTCTACTTGCTAAGCTCTGTTCACTCTCTTATCTTAATCTCTGTTACTCAACCCCTTGCAAATTTAGACAAAGGAAGTTAGAGAGGGTGCAGCACATAAGCTGAAGTCGCATCATCTCCTTTGACCCTCATACACCAGGCTAACTGAACCTAACCACCCAGACATGATGCATGGTCTTTCCAGACTCAATGCTGCATCATTTGAGGAAAATGCATCAAGAAATGAATGAGAAAGCCGCATTTGGGAATTTGCCAAGATGCCGTGCTTAAACAATTCCCTTTTATGGGATTAGAGTTGTCCGCAGAAAGTCAAAACTGGTAGAAAGATGTAGTAGAAGTTCATATGATGCAAGGCACTGTCACTTGCGGACCGGAGTTTCAAATAGTGAACAAAGTTGCAGGCAGGTTGTATTTGGTCATGTGATGTGCTACCGCACTGAAAAACTTTGAACTCCACCAGACAAGAAATATTGGTTATTTTTGTATACTATCTAAACAGTATTGACATGAAGCACCAAGTAATAATTATAACACTGAATTGCTGAGCCAATATGGCTCAGCCAGACCATAACTGAGAAAAAGAAACAAATTAAGTTAATTAATTCTTTTAGGGCCAAGAACCCAAAACTGAGCCACTGGGCTCAATTTCAGGTGCGTTGATGAGCCCGCTTACTGGCTAACCGTGAATTTTCTCATTTTATCACACTCGTTCTAACACGGACGGACTATTACATTAAGATGTCACGTGTCACAAATGTCACTTGACCATTCCTGACCCACCCCAAAGTTATCCAACCATCTCCGATGAAGATTATGCTTGGCCCAGCCTTTTTCTGATTTTACCACATATTATCACGTCACTATCACCCTGTGGTCACCAAGTCTCAAGACTGCAAGGCTCCCTACAAAATTTTATCAATTAATTCTTTCATTACCGAGCTCATCAGCCCGCTGACACATCACAACAGCAGGGATGCATCAACAAAACCACTTCAGCATCTCATCAGCATCGGAGATCTGAAGTACCAAGAGGTCACGTGATCAGAAGTTGAGTCTGAAAATGGTAATCCTTTTGTTGGACTATACATGTGCGTCTCCGGTGATTTAGCTGCCTGGTATATCTTACATGTTGTTTTCCTTTTCATTTTAAATTTTCACCTAGTATAAATACTACCCTGTACATAGCAGAAAAAGACAAGAAATTAGTTCTCCCTCACTCGACAGTTCAGATCTTGTCTGCGACCCATGCTGCATCTTAGTCTTTGCCCCTCGAACTTAGTCCCGTGTCTTAGAGTTGGAAAGCTGATCGCTTTTCGTATTTTGCAATCGGAAACCGTGTTTTATCCATCACTCTTGCGTCACATACTGTAAAATTCATTAACAACATCTAAAACTCATTCAAGGAAAGGTTACTTACCCACTCGCACCCCTCAGTCCGTGACACAGCAGTGGTATATTGGTGATATTATATGTTTCATTGATAGATACACTGTGAGCGTATCAGCATGGTCAGAAATGGGGGTGGAAAGCAGCAGAGGGAGGTGGTGGGGTGGTGCTGATGAGGTGGTAGTGGTGGTGGGGAATTGTGTTCACAAATGTGAGGCGGGAGAGGGGGCTAAGGGCCCAAAATCTGAAATCGAGCCACTAGGGCTCAATTTCAGGCATGCCATCAGAAAGGGAGGTGGATAATGGTGAGGGGAGGTGATGCAATGGTGCAGATGAGAGGGTGGTGGTGGTGGGGCATTGCATTCGCAAACGTGAGGTGGGAGAGGGAGTTTGGGCCAAACAACTGAAACTGAGCTGTTGTGGCTCGATTTTGGGTACACTGTGTGAAATAGCAAAGGGGGATGGTGTGGAGGGGTGGTGTAGTGGTGTGTATGAGGTGATGGCGGTCATGGGGCTGTGTGCTTGTGAACGCAAGGCAGCAAGGGGGGTTTGGGCCAAAATCTGAAACCAAGCTGTTGTGGCTCGGTTTAAGGTGCACCATGTGAAATGGCAATGGGGGATGGTGCATGGAGGTGTTGTTGTGGTGTGTATGAGGTGGTTGTGATGGTTGGGATGTGTGCTCGTGAAACAGGAGGCAGGCAGGCAGGGGGTTTGGGCCAAAACCTGAAACCCAAAAACAAGCTGTTGTGGCTTGATTTAGGGCATGCCATGTGAAACAATGATGGGGGATGGTGCGTAGAGGTGGTGCAATGGTGTGTATGAGGTGGTGGTGGTGGTGGTGGTGGTGGTGGTGGTGGGGTTGTGCATTCACGAAATGCAAGGTGCAGAGCAAGCAGGCCAAAAAAGCCCAAAACTGAGCTGCTGTGGCTCGGTTTTGGGCTGCAGTGGGCTGCAAGAGGCGGAGAGGGGAGCTGTGGGGTTATAGCCCCTCCTCCAATGCTAAACTAAAGTGAGGGGATGGGGGGTGAGGTGGTATGGGTGGTGGTTTTGGTTGTGCTTACCTGGCACCCCTTCTGCTTCTCCTATTCTTCCCACCCACTCCACTCCCTCTCTACCCACTCCTAACCCTCCCTTCAGCCCTCTGGTAGGCTGGGTAAAACCTCATTGGTGGTCGGTTGCATGCTTGTAGCAGACGAGAGAGACACCGACTTGTTGCATTTAGTGGAGTTTCAAACTCCAACCATTTCTGATTGCGATTTCAATTTTCATCGTAGAATATTCTACAGGGGTCCTAAAATCATGAAAATAATCATGTGCATTCTTTACATATGTAAAATCTGTGGATGTGTTTATACAGTAATTTCATTTCAGAGTTAGAAATTTTCCATTTATGTCAAAAATACATGTTGGGTTTTAAACTCAGTTAATGAAGACTACAAAACACAGTCACACAGTAAGTAAAATGCTTTCCCAGGATATACGACACAAATCTTAGGGATCAGGATTTCACTTGGAAACTCAGGTGAAAAGAACAAGTCTTAAATTAGCTTTTAAGGACTTTTAATCCAAAAAGATTAATATAATATAATATTCTGTTTCAAAGGATGTAAATATCTATTCCAGGATTTCTCTAAATATAGCAATCCATATGATATCTTTGCAACCACTCAAAGCAGGTGATTGATGAGGCCTATCTAATTGGATGTTGGAAAAATCAGATTTGCTTGATCAGGCATGATGAAGCCTGATGGCCTTATAAGGTTTTATCAGGTGCTGGGGTTGGCCTTATCAGGCATTGTAAGGTCATGTCAGGTCATGTCAGTCTGCCTCAGAAATATGTGTAGCTTTAATGCAACCAATCTGAATGTCCAACATGCACTTATGCCTCTGGGATATTTATCAACTCTTCCTATTTGGCTCTGAATTTCTCTCAGGGTACATGCACAAAATATACCTTTAATTGCAATATTTATCTGACTGTGAAAGGTTTGCCAAAAAAAAGAAAATCACTACACATTCATGTGCATGTGTAGCACACACTCACAGATGTAGTGCTGGGTCTGAATCAAATTTGGGTTGGTATGATACAGACCTGCACAGCAGGGCTCTTGTCTTATATGTAATGTTAGTAGAATAGGTATTATACCGGCACCACAGGCATGAAATTTTCTGACATAATACTGTATAATACATGTGTAATCAACTCATTGTATGCTGTATAATTGGTATAATTGGTATAATAGGCTATATGACTGGCTAGGTTAACTCAAAAGTACAATGTCAATGTATTGAAAACACAAGAGCAGGATATAAAGTGTTGCAGCAGAACAGTACTAGGTAATAGTGATGAGAAAGGGTACAGCTAGGTATCCTTAGTGGGAAGCTAGATAGGTATGAAGAGAGTATAGCTAGACATTAGGTTTGAAGTAGAGAAGTGGTAGGAACATAATGATATGAAGAGGGGCTTGCATGGAGTGATGACTTGGAAGTTGGAATGATAAGTAAAATCAGAAAAAACTCATCTAGATATCCTTCACCAATCCAGATCTCCCTTCAATGCCCACTGTGCATCCGCTTCTGACCAACTTGTTGATGCTTTGTTTGGTTGCACGCCAGTGTCGGTCACCTGGTTGGTCACAGCTGAGGCTGTCAAAGCATGCTGGAATCACACCATCAACTTCAGATTAGCAAGGTCAACAAGGGCCTCAATCGTGAGACGTTTGAGGTTGGCACCTTGAACAAAGATAATTGGGAGGCTCTTGTTGTCGTTGCCCTCGTCAAACATGGTGCTGTACAGTTCCTCAGCCCCAGTGAAAATCGGATCGAGGCAGAACGTGCCAAAACGAGATATATCGATTGTCTTGATCTGTCTCAATGGCAATCAAAAAATGACACACTTTCTAGATATGCAATCAAGGTAAATGTAACGTAATCGAATTACGTCGAGGGAATTGATTTGAATGAACCATTCATTGAATTATTATCTTATTTATTCATCAAAAAAGCGGTAATAAACATTATATTGCTGGCAGTGTTACTATGGTAAGTACATGGACAGCTACCTCACTGCCATCCCTACAAACCCCACCCTGTCTAGTCAAGCAACACAGTCCCCTCCCCCTTCCCCCTACAGTAGTAACCAGACTGAGATCTAATAGAAATATCAGCTTAACTATAAAGATTAGTTGGATCACAGTAGACTCACCATAAGTAATGTTCCTTCAGCCATGAAAAAGACCAACAGGGAGGCAGGGGAAACAGGTACAAACCCAGGCAGGGGGACAAGGGACAGGCAGCAGAGACAGGAGGACAAGATGGCAAGCAGAGACAGAGGTGGACAGTAGGCAGAGGCTGCAATGAGATAGGCAGGAGGCCAACAGACAGAGGGAGAGCAGGCAGACAGGCAGGAAGGACTTAGAGAAAATAAAGGACTCGGAGATGGTGGAAGTTAGATAGCAAGTTGCTACACCGCAAGAATGCAGAATCGTGCCTGCAGTTTCGGATTCATTTGTGTGATGCTTGAAGTGCAAATCATACGATTTCTTAATGTAATTACATGCCGTGAGAGAATGCTCTGATTGAGATCAGAATTTTCACGACCATTCTCGATGGATCTGCACTGGAGCGATCTCCCTCAATTGGCCTCATTCCAACTCGATCCAATTTTTACTGGGCCTCAGCACTCACTGATGGTGGGAATTCATTGTCATTGGCAGGCGCAGGATTCAGACGATCCTGTAAAGTCAGAGTGGCTAGTACAACAGTGGATGGCTGAGACTGGGATTTTGGGATCGTAAGTCATGCCTTATGCATGTAGTTGGGGTCATTGAAGCCATGTGTCCAGTATTGTTGCAACTGTGCCATATGAACAATGTTGGTGCCAGTGAGGCTGTTACGTTTGGTGGTACTAAAAGCTGACATCTTGGATGCAGTGCATTCGTCGCAAATCTTGGAAGGAGAGACTGAGAAAAGGTTGATAGCTACAATCTAAGGTGGGTAGTCAGAGTCAAAGTCAACAGCATACAAAATTTAAGTGTACTGCAAGAATTTGGGCAAATATGGATAATAGAATTAGTCTCCCTAGGTAGAGTATACAACGGTTGAACCTCTGTGCCTCCAGATAGTGTGTCTAAATAGAATATATTTGACAAGTTTGAGAAAATTTTTACCAATTATACAGGCATTTTGACCTGCTTGTTGTATGATACGGTATTAGATGGTATAATACACCCTCATATAATATGACCACCATTCAGACCCAGCACTACACAGATGAGTAATAAGGTTAGTTGTGCTTGCCCAAGTGTAATGCAGTAAGTGGCCTTTATGTAGCCAGTTGTTGCCACTTTCTTGTAGCTCCCATGGTCAGATATACACAAAGTTATGTCTAAGCCTAAGTGGAAAAGTCCCAAGTCCTAAGTCCAAACACCTTGAGTTGCAAAGAAAGCCTGGAGTGAATATACTGTACAACATGAGCAGGAAAAATGAAGTGAAATAAAGTTTTTGTTCCTTTGCAAGGAAAACTTGAGCAGGCCTTACAGGCCATAACCCCTGTCATGCCTGATCATGGTCTATAATGCTGATA
Source organism: Piloderma croceum F 1598 (assembly GCA_000827315.1). Lineage (NCBI taxonomy): Eukaryota > Fungi > Basidiomycota > Agaricomycetes > Atheliales > Atheliaceae > Piloderma > Piloderma croceum. Next base: position 226,723 of record KN833039.1, on the reverse strand, counting down.
CAGTATTATATCTAGTTTTTGAACCTGATAGCCTTATAAGGCATGCTATGTCCTGATTGGTCCTGGTCAGCTCAATTTTATTTTTGCAACAGAACAGAAATTAATATGTCATTATTTTGCTTGTGATAATAGTAACAAAAAAAAATATTGAAGCAATAAGTTATTACCTGAAACTTAAACGTCGGGTTTTTGTCGTGCAAAGCATGGGCCCTCTTTCTGCAAGTCTCTTTGGTCACTGTTGTGACCTGTGACCCAAGAGTAGGTCGAAATAGTACAGTATCCATAATGCAGCCCCGCATTCAATGACGAATTTTGAGGCCCACTCAAGGTATGTAGTCGACTTGTTGTATCCTCTTAAATATGTGACACTGACCTTTGTTAAATTTATGCTCAGATTTCGTCATTTCTTTCACCTACCGATCATCTCCACCATGGAGGCTCGCAATTCAATAATGGTATTCGAAGCCTGCCAAATGTATGCATTCTGTTATGAATATTGTTCGCTAGAACCGCCGTTTTGGAAGCACTACTAAAACAAACCATCCGGCCGAGCAACCGGCACCTCTTCTCCCTAATTGGTCAGAAAGATTCTGAAAGAAGCCGTGCTCGTTTATTCAATCGGACAAACAGGACATTTTGCAAAATGGAAACTTCTGATAAGGAAGTCCGCTAGATTCAGACCTACAGGTGGCAGTATGTAATTATTCAATACATGCGCGGAAAGACCCCATAGTCGTCATCAATCAGGGCGTTTCGGTGCAGGTATAATATCATATGCATTCGTCAGTGCCAAAATTCTCACCCGCATTCTTCTGTACGATGCTGTTTGGTTGTCTTACTCTCTTGTTTATCACAGTTTCTTTTGGCTTCGAACTAGTGCACGCCGCCTGCTGCTACTGCCCGTACCCGTACACCGCAGGCGGAATTTGTTACGATGGCACGAAGTGCACACCCAATTGTGGATATGGACCATGGTAAGTCAACCGATCCATTCTATTTCCTGTATATGATAACCGTCGTGACAGCAATATCTTTGCCTGCAATTGTGATGGCGGGTGCAGGAAAGGGCCAATAAGTCGGAGCCCCATTGAAATCCCCGTGCTGTAAGTTGATGCATTTTTTGTACTACATTACGGGCACTCATGCAAACATTATTGGGTCGCATCTTTCCAGACCCGATGATGAATCAAGGTGGGCGACTGATGTTTTATTCATTCTTTGTGATTCATAAGCCTCACCGCTATCACAGCAACCTTTTTGCTATCACCGACACCGATGGAGATGGCAAAATTACATTCGTGGAATGGAGAGACAGCGCGGTGCGCTCTACCTTCAGCAATGAGAACAACTCGACATTGTCAAGGTATTGGGCCAGGTATGACACCGTGAATGTCGGGTATCTTACCGAGGACCAGGCCATCAAACGCAGGGCGTAACCTATTAGCGTACGTGTATATACACGCCAGTCACCTTTAAATGATGATATCATCATGAAAGCGTGCAGTAGATCCCTCACGTTTCATGTTAGAATACCTAATCACCTAATGATATTATGCCTAAAATAATTTGTAATGGAGCAGTGGACGAGTTCCAGGTGCAATACTGCTAGTGAGCATATATGATAGACAGGAAGAGGAAAATGATGAAGTACGAGTTGTGCACCAAGGAACAGCAACCATCGACGGGTTCCAGAAGATCAGACCGTCGCACCAGAAAACCCATGACAGGATGCATTGCACACTACTCAACAAAGCGTCAACCAAGCATTACTGTGCATTCTCACGATCATGAGCTATCGAAGGGACGGTGCGATTCGCCGGGCCAAAAAATGGTGGTGAGACCAAAGCTCAGAATGCAGAGAGAAACCAAGACATAGGAGATGGAGGCCTCGGAGAAGTCAGAATAACGAGAAGCACAGGGGCATCGAAAATCTGACCACCGCGGCGATACAAGCAACGCTGCAACAGGACTGAGCTCAATTTGGACAGAATGAGTTGCAAGGCAGGCCGGCGCGAGGATCCAAAGCGGTGGAGTGACAATTGATGCCACAAGTTGCATCCGTCTGTCCAACAAGAATTAAATGAATCCTGCAATGTTATAGGGAGATGGGTTCGTTCAGAATACGCGTACGACATCGAACACATGGAGGCGGAGTTTTTCGCGAAGTTGTGAAATGGCGTACGTGCAGGGCACAGAATAGTGCATGTAAATCCAAGGGAGAGCCCAATCCCGCGTAATCGTCTATGCGGGAAGGTAAATTAGTCTGTTTGTATCCAGCTGGCGACCACTCCCGGAGAGCGACAGTGACTCCCATAACTATAGAAAATAGACGGTTGTAAGTAAAAAATAACGCCCACTGAAGAGCTACATAACATGCCGCACAAATGACATCGCCGTCATGAAGATCAGATGTAACGCACTTAACTGCACATGGCCAGCTCATCTAAATTACTGCACACAGTCAAACTGACTAATGCATCGGTGAGATAATCTTGGACAGAGCGTTCAGCATGCGAGGCAGTCGGACTAGACGCAAGTTAGATGAGAGTGGGTGGGGTGTAAAGTTGACCCGTCTGGTAAGAGGTGGTACTCGATAGTTGTCAATAGGACGTGCTGAATAGTTATTACGGACCACAAAAGAACAGATTGGCACACGACAGGCCTGATCCAAACTAGGGGGATGACTGGTCCTTGTCGATCCAAACGATGGTAGATGGGTCCGATAACCCCATCAACCCCGTCATCGCACACCGAGAACGTCACAAAATTGGGACTAGACGGCCTAGGATACTAGGTAACAGGGCACACTGGCAGCAGCTGTGGAAATGAGAAAGAGAACGCACGGCACAAATTGAGGAGCTGCTATAGCTGCACAGATGGGAGACACGAGACTGGAGCCCAATGCTGCCTAGGATAGATGGGAGTTGGCGGGGAAGACTCCCTGTGTGCATCCGGCGCTGAACCGCAGTTGATAAGGAAGCCAGAAATTCTTCGAGAATATTCGATGGTCCGCGTACGTCCATTTCATACGAAAGAAGATGTTTCGCATCCGCAAACAAAAAGAAAGCAAACACAGCCTCCCGTTGACTAAATCGGCCACGTTTACAGTCACCGCTTCATCTTGAATCCAACAAGGCGGGGGTTGGTCAGTGGCGGGCTCGACACCGAAAGGAGCGCAATGTAATTTGGCATTTGTCTTACACCTGAACCTAGCGTAATGATTGATAGTCGTGACAGGTACCAAACTGTAGGCGTAGTCTGACCCGTTTAGTCGATGGATGCCATCATGGTTCTCGATAAATGTCGACCGGGACATTGAATGGGTATCAAAGACCACTACTTACATCTCATGAAAGGTCCGATCCCATCTGGGAAGGGCCATTAATATTGTTGTAGACACAAGCGTTAGGAAATGGTCTAATCATCCGACCAGCACGATCGACGTCCATGCTGCAGATGTATAACGATCCACAGGAAGATAACCAAAATAAAATAGAATAGAAGCAACCATGGAAGGGTTAGATGGGAGCTGCGGCAAGAGGCGTCACGGTCAAAGGAAACAAAATGTTACACGTGTCCGTGCGAATGAGGATATCGATGCTTCAAGTTCGTATCGCGGCCGAGTACTTATCTCTGACTCGGTGTAAGCGGTGACACAACCTCCCTTTGTGACCAGAATCGGCTTACCTTTCCGGTCTGGATTTGACTTGGATCCTTGAAGTTTGAACGCGCTTCATCCATTCCCAAAAGATGGTATAGTTTGGGGATATACGGACCAAGGGAGTTGATGGTAGCATGTCTTTGCACATGCAACTCCGAGTTGAAATAGGCTGGTTCGATAACGTGGGTGTCAAGCACTTTCCAATGCAACAAGCATAAAACCGAGATTCCTTGTGGGACTGGGCGACCTTCGGCGCTCTTCTGGCATTGGGTCATTCGTAAATTCCACCGGTATTCAACGAAGATCGCAAAACAGCTGGTTTCGGTACGGTTGTGCACGTGTCCTTACATAAAGGGTGGGCGAGATATGGATTATGGCCAGGCACACTGTGATAACAGTTTGCATTCAGAATGGCTAAATGGGCGATGGTCGACGGCCAAAAGCTGCCTTATGGCCGCAAAATAGCCTCGATGCGTGAGTGAAATCCGCACAAGGGACACGGTTCCTGGCCTGATATCTGCTATGGACATATGCAGGAGCTTCACCCTCGGGACATGCTGCGAACTTTGTCTTAGGATCTAATAGTGATCTACAGGAGCACATCGAACAGAAAGATGGCAGAAAAACAAAAAAGATACCGTGCTCGGGTTAGATGGGAGTTGCAGGAAGAGCAGTCCCTGCATGCATACGGCGATGACCCGAAGTTGATAAGGAAGAAAGGCTTGTTCCAGAATATTCCATACGTTCGTGCGAATGAAGATGCTTCGTACCCTCATGCAGCAGCATGCTGCTTCGATTGTGACTGTGACTGGCGGGGCAATTCGGGCAGCTGAAGGCCGCGAGAGCTGAAATCAAAGCCAAATTCGCAAAATAAACACTTTTAAACTCACCAAAATGATGTGTTTTAGAAACTGATTTCAAACGGGTTTTTGGCTGCAGTGACTTTGTGACCACAGTCAATTTTCGACGGAAAACCTGTGACGCATAATCGACATGGTACGGTATCTTCCGCATCTTCGGCAGGACAACTGACCGAGAAGGTGTAAACGGTAATACAAGCTCCCATTGTGGCGAAAATTGGTTCTACTGTCCGATCGGGGGTCGATATAATCCATCATGTGTCAAGCACTTTACAAACGGGTATAAGGTCGACTGCTCTTGTGCGAGTGGGTGATCTGGGCGCACTTCCCCTATTTGGCTAATCCGTGAGTTGCTCCTTGCCGTAAAGATATCGTAGACTCCTACAACCATCAATCTTCCATGATAATGTAACTCTGAGACGGTGACATCTGGTTTCCCAACTCTGACTCTTTGCTTCGGGTTCAAATGTAATCAGCAGGTGATGTCCCGACAATTTTAGCATCTGTTGTGCGCGCCATTTAACATTCGACATAGAATGAACAGCCTTATTACATCATGACCACCCCGGTCGGAACTGGTTTCATAGCAACCCACATACCTACGTTAACTTACTGTCTGCTGAGACGTAGATGCTACTGACATATGTAAATGATCGTAGTCCTTGTATAATGACCATGACACTTCTTGCGATCGCCGGTAAAATAGTAAGCACGATTCAGAAGATTGCGTTGCGCTCGAGTATTGGTGCCGGTCGCATGCAGCATATCATCGCCTTCTTGATGCAATTTGGCATGAAAAGAGAAACAAGGCAGGTTCAGGTTCACATTCAAGGTTCACAAGGCAACGTGATGACTGTGGCAGTGTCGACCTTTTGGGAATGAGCGCTTAACACCCAAACTGCCAAAGTCCCTCAGGATACTTAGTTTCGCCTCCGTCCCTGTTTACTTTTTTATATTTCTTCTTCATTAAGCTCTCAATCTTGAGCCAGGGCCGGGTGTGCCCAGTCAGGACTCGACGCTTGCGACCAATATCGACTGTTCGCCTCATCATTCTCAGCGACAGCGTGAGTACTGTCTAGCATGACATTCATTTCGATACGTTTTCTCAAATGCAAGAGGATGGCGCAATTATCCGAAGAGTCTGCTGTCGATGAAAAGTCCTTTGAGTCAACAACGTCATCGTCCTATCTGGATATGGACCCATTTGATGTGTACCAGCGGGACGCATCGTCGGGCTTAGTGGCCCTTGGAGGAGTTTGCGCGTCCGTGGTGTTCAGTATTATATGCATTTCTTGCGGTATCTATGTTGCTCTTCATAGTGGCACAATCGATGATGTCGCCCTCCCCCCGTCCTGGCGTAATACATCATTCCATCCAGATCCCACTGTGTATACGGGGTTCATCGCTACCCTTCATACAACGAGCTCTGTCAAGACCGAAATTCTCAGTTTATCTGTGAATCTCGCCGTCATGGCGTGTACAGAATCAATCGGATTCGTGCACTCCATAGCCCTCAAATCCGCACTTGCAGCCGAATCCCGCCTGGATTCCAACACCAACCTGCGTTTACTCACAGCCACGCGGGGAAATCTATTGATTAATCCAAATGGCGCGCTGTTCAACGCCATCATGGCCATACTTCTCATCGTATCGTATGTGTCCAGCACGCTCGTCTTTATTCCTTTTCAATCCCGAGTTGTTGAGGATTCGCTGCAAGAGTGGTGGTTTACCTGCATATTTGCACCACCTGTGATGATATTGGGCATTGTAATTATGCTACAAGCCATTATCGCCATGGCAGGACTATATCACACGAGGGTACTAACGTGGAGCTCGTCGCCCTTAGATACAGCAGCCGCGCTGCTACATCACGGCAAACTTACTCACATTTCCGGTCGATGCATGCACAACGTCGTTGATTCCACTCTCTACCTTGGACCACAGCCACCGTCAGCACTGCAGCCATCGGCTTGGGAAGCACATCCCAGTATCAAAAAGATCGTCATCGTCTTATGGTGTTTGGTCCTTGAGAGCGCTGTGTGGTGCGGCATCGTGAGGATTATTTGGGTCAAATGGGTTAGTGAGGGTGTTATCGCGTTTAATTCGTGGTCCATATTTCCAAATGATAACACGAACACGGTTTCGTGGTCCAACGTCGTTAATCCAAATCAAGGTTACTCAGCAGCTTCGTGGCTCCTCATGTTCGTCATTTTCGTTGTCATCCAAGGAAGCATGACTCTTGGGTTGCATTGTTCGGAGGTCATTGCGAATGTCGTCCGAGATGAGGTGATATGGAGGAGAGCTACTTCAGAGATGGGGACAAAACCGACAACAAATCCGATCCTAACGGTATTTATGAATTGGCCTAGTGTGGGTCTACTGGTCGCGAAGCCGGTTCTACGTGAGTAGTATATCTCTACCGTTTTATTAGCAGGACTGATAACATCTACCTTCCGGCTCTAGATTGGATGTTCGGTCTTTCGTTGGGTGCCCAAGGCTTTTCTCAACCCGTTGGACTTTGGTTCATTCAGATAGATTTCCACATGCGGAACGTTCAGGTCTGTATCTCTTGCTTGGAGCCCGTTTATTCTAAATTTTCACACACATCTGCTCTATCAGATCGTATATCTCACACTTAGCCTGTTCGTTTTTGCTCTAATCTCTACCTTCATCGCCATACGTCGTCCACGGGGACCTCAGCCGGCTGCCTACGGGCATCTCCAAACACTCGCTAATCTCGTGGATGAGTGGTCATCAACGATGTGGTGGGGCCATAAATCGGATAGCAAAGTAATATGTCATGCCGGTAAGTCATTTAAAACTTTTGTTCGTCCTTGTTGCTCAGTTGCGTATCTGTAGGCACCAGCAATTTACCGCTCCCACCGGTCAGAATGGGCAGCTGGTATGCCGGGAGAGTGCGCCTTGAAAATTCGTTTGAACAACCCATTCCTTCGTAATTTGGTCCAGCCATAATCATATTTTTTTCAGGTCTTCCAGGATGGAGACGTTTTTGTGGAATGCCATTGAACTACCGTCGATGAGGAAGTAGCGTGGGAGTGCAGAGCGTGTTCAGGGAAAAATTAATTTCACTGTGAACGCAATTGAATTGCGAAGGCACAACTGGATGTGTGCATATGGAAATGGGTTGTACAATGCATTCATTCGACTGAACATTGACTTTCTCGGATGGACTTCGCATTACATTCGATATGTATTTGTAGATATGGGCCTTATTTTGAGCCGGTTCCAATGCATGTGCTTAGAGCATTCTCCAAATCGTGTCTGAAGAGCAAGTCCTCATGATATGGTTCAAACTCAAGCCACGCTAATTATCGACACAGTGTTTCCACCTTTCCACTCCACTTCAACATGCAATGATTGAAGTAATCCAGGCACCAGAAGCTCTAAATCTTTGGCCAAGTGCCCGGGACCCGACGAGACAATCAACTTGAATCTGTCGAGTTATTCAGTAGATCGAACACAACGCCAAACACACACCATCGGAAATCAAATCCGTCAAGAATATACAGGCTAAGGAGGCCTCTTGCAAATACAAAAAATGGAGAATTTGATATACGCATCGCAATTTGCCGTTGAGGTACGGGTATCATATTCTGACAGGTTTACAGCGTGTCGACAGCACACATTGGGCAGAAAGGCGAAAGAACGTCTAATGACGTGAAGCAGAATCGACGGAACAGAAATGATCCAACTAGCAAAACTTTATGGCATGTGTGCAGAGCCAGAGCGAAACGAAGCGGCCGTACCCCCAAAATGAAGATTGAAATCAGACCCGCCTGATAAAACAATTAACACATGACTAAAAGCTCCTAGTAACGAAAAGAAAATAGCGTAACAAGGCTACATGAATCGAAATGCACGCGAAGCACATCACAGCGTCGTTGACAGAGCAAGCGACACACCACGATGTGCAGTATTCCGCCGTGTCGAAGATATAAGCGCATTTTGGTGTGCAGAACTTGCAGTGTCATAAATGACGATTTGAGTAGCCCGGTGGCGAGTGGAATCATTTGTATGAGCCAGAGAGAGAAATGACAACTGCGTATTTGAACGAACAGAGGATAAGGCTACGATCATTTACCACGACGAGAGGCGAGTGACAGCACCCGGCGGGTCACACTGTGTGGCAGCTTTATGCATAAAATAACGAAGGTCGCATCATGTTCCCGAGGTCTTGGTTTAGTCCTCTTCGCAAATAGCGAAAAGGACTTCGTATCGTCGGATATTTTAAGTACCTAGACAGGAAGGAAGGAATTTGAACGATTGACAGATTAACGCAGTAACGGGCTCAAATTTATTTTTGAAATCCTTCAGATCGCCTTGCAATACAATGGCGATGTAATGTGATTGACACCAACTGGACGCGGGATGAAACGCGTTGGAAAAATCAAAGAGAAAGCTACTCGGATGAGTGATATATTGTCACGCGTATGAGACCCCAAAGGCACGCAGATCAGATGTCATTGATAAGGCACACATCGATGAGATGCCCTCCCTTTGAAGGTGAGAAGCGCTCGTGTAATCAATGCAGTGACACCAGTCCAAACACCTGATCGTCGATTAGATGGGAATCGGATCGCAAGAACACGACTGGCCATATCAGGGCCTTATGCATAATGTCAAATAGCATGGAGATAGCGCACAGGATTCTGCGTGTCATCCTAACGGACAGACTGGCAATGCCGCATCAGCATGAACAGGAGAGAGGGTATATGGTCTGGCCATCGGCATTCAACCCAGGATTTTCATATGAGCACTGGGAGTGACAGAATCTGTCGTATGAGTCACACATAGAGCAGCCGCAAGCAAGAAACAATATCCATTGAAGCCTAGCGGCCACAGAGCATGCCATAGAACCGATACTGCGAAGATCAGACCTGACGCATGATCGGTTTATCCAACGACAAGGAAGCTGCGGCCCACAGTCAGACTGACAGATGCGTCGATGAGATGACCTTAGGTCGAGATTTTCAGTATGCATCCCAGATAGATGGCATGGTCAAGTAGAGCAGACTGGTCCAGCCGGAGATGTGGTACTCGATAGGTATTGACAGGGATAGTAAATGGGTATCACAGACCGCTACTCACGAAAGGTCTGGTCTTATCTGGGAAGGGATCTTTGTGAGATTGTCAGCGTAGAACCGAGAACGAGAAAACACAGAGCAGTTGCTGTAGCGGTGTATCGATGTCGAACAGCGTGCTAATGCTCCACGTGTCCGTGCGAATGCGGGTATCCGTGGGCCGATTTACATACCTTTTTTGCCTTGTCTTACACAATAGGGCAGAACACAGTAGACAAAATCGGCCGGTTTTGATACCAAAATCGAAACCGAAATCCGTCATTTCGGTGTATGCGTTTTTCCTTGTCGGTACCATTTGCGTCAGATTTACTGTCTGCGGCACCGCGGCAGTGGCTGTCGGACTTTCAAAAAAAATTGTAACCCTAATCTAGTGCACCTTGTCGTTGTTGTGCACGGTGAGGTCCAATGATTTACACGGCAATCTTATACCTATATACTGTTCGTAGTTGGGTCCGGCCTATGTATATAATGAATATGTGCTAAAATGAGAGAATATACATTGTTTTGTATTGACTATGTCGTGTCGGCGATGCGCAACAGCGGCAAAAGTTGTACCAGCGCTGTTGAAGACAATAGGGGAGCTCAAAGTTAACGCTTAAGGCGGCTTAAGAAAAACGCTTAAGGTTTTCGCTTAAGCGGCCAAAACCGACAGACCGAGCGGACTTTGAAATAAACCCTGCCAAATGGCTGATGTAAGCTCCTGCTCAAAATGTTTAATTCCCGGCATTAGCATTCACACAAATATAACATTTGCATTGCAATACTATGTAAGCTCCTTCTCAATGGCATTAACATTCACACAAACTATTTTCCCAAAATCATAGCCAAAAGTTGACTCATTGCTACTTTATATTCAAAGTGTTATGTAGTTGTTTATATTTTCCGTTATAGAATTCAGTACACGTCCTGCCTCAAAAATGCCCTTAAAAATGCTATACTATTTTTTAATTCAAAATATTTAATAGAAGTAAGTCAATATTTGACCAGTATTGTAGTGCAAATGTTATATTTGTGTGAATGCTAATGCCGGGAATTGAACTTGCGACCGTTTTGAGCAGGAGCTTACATCAGCCGTTGGCTGGCACGTCGGGTTTATTTCAAAGTCCGCTCGGTCTGTTGGTTTGGCTTAATTAAGCGTTTTTTCTTAAGCCGCCTTAAGCGTTAACTTTGAGCTCCCCTAATGACAATGACAAACGCACAGCGACAAGGCTTTTTGGAGTGATGACGATCACCTGTTTTTTATTCAAAGTCCGACAGAAATTTGCTCCGATTTCGCTTGCGATCAAAGTTGAATTCTGGAATTCAGTCTCATTATGGCTGACTCGGACAAAAAATGCATACGCTGAAACAACGGATTTTGGTTTCGATTTTGGTATCAAAATCGGCCGATTCTGTCTACTGTGTTCTACCCTAATACACTGGATTGCACAATGAAATTAGCTGCCAGATTGCCCCAAACAGGTCTCGAGTCCCGACAACGTCTATTCTCTGTATTGAAACCTGGTTTCGTGCTTTCTGCCCTGCCTCCGGAGCATTTCAAGGCCAGACTCGAGGAACCTCTGTCTGTATCCGCAGGATAATATAGGTCTTTAATATGGGTGCGTGCCATCCCTATACAGATCTGATTTCACGCATCCATACAAGATATTATTTCCTATGTAATACAAAATATGGGACTGGAAGGAGCCCGGGAATAGGGGAGAAAAGGAAACAATCGCTCACAGTGGCCGGCCATGGTTTCAACTTGAAACTGTGCCTCTCGTATCGTCGGTAACTGTCAATTCAATTCAGCCAGAGCACATCGCTAGGAAATACTCGGCTTTTTCAGTGACTGGCTATATATAAGACCCTCCAGGAGCCTCCGGGCACCCTGAACTTCATACGTGTCTGGTTTGGTCAAACCTCTTGTGGCCTTGAATTGCTCCGTGTTTTGAACCGAGTCTCTTAGGCAAACCGCGTACTCGCAGGCTGAGTCCCCTACTATCTCATATTGAGGTCTGGCCGTGTAAGTAATCACGGATTTACTATATATCTTTGTCGGTCCGTCTTGGTAACTCAAAATAAGCTTACAGATTCCTTACAATCTATGAGTTGTGATCTATTGGGTGAAAACTTTTTGCATTCTATACAGTGTTTGGGTGATCGTGTTAGAAATATGTAGTACTTTTAAGTTATTATTATGGACTTATTTCATACATATTCGGTACTAGTTGTAACTTGTAACTTAGTTGTTTAGTCACTGTCACGGTTGAGACTCTCCGCTTACCACTCGTTCCTTTCATTAGATCCATAAGCCTACTCATTATTCACTCTCTTCATAGTAACTAGCTTAACATGTCCGCGAAGACTCGAGCCTCCAGGATGGTCACACACGCGCCTGCACGTCTCGCCCCTAAACACACCGCCTCTAAGTCTACTACCGAAGAACCTTCTCTGGAAGATGAGCTGACTCGGAGGGATTCATTTTACTACAATGTACCAATGATATTCCTTGTAAGCTATTCTGAAACTGTTAGTGACATTGCTAATGTTTTGACCGCAGGTGGAAGCAACGTTGTTTAAAGTCCCTCGTGGTTATCTTGAGAGCTTGGATGTGTTCCGGGAGACTTACTTGCTTGGACTCCCAGGTGACGAGATATCTCAGGGTGTTACTGACCAACAGCCTCTGCGGCTTGATGGCGTAGATACAACAGAGTTTAGATGCCTACTCAAGGCCATGATGCAAGAGTGAGTGAGGTGTTAATTCGCTGTCACTGATTCTAAACCGAGAATACCATAGGAATTTGGGAGACGACATGTCATGGACTGAGTGGATATCGGTCCTCAAGTTATTACAAATGTGGGAAATGAAACGGATCCACGACTTGGCACTCCAGAAAATCAAGGCACAGATCGCTAGTTCAGACGAGTGGATTGTTGCATTGGAAATTTCAACTCATTTAAAGATCTGAGATCTACGGGACCTTGCAATTCCGATGATTGTCCAGAATCTGAGCTCCTTGAAGAAGATCAAACTTGGAACCAAATACAACATTCAACCTTGGTTACTGCAAGGGTACATGGAGTTTGTCATGAGGCAGGAAACTATTTCGGTCGAGGACGAAGAAAAACTCAGACAAAGTAGGACTTCAAACCTATTTCGTGTGCAGCATCATCAACTTGAAGGACTCTCACACGATGTTCAATCAGACATCCGGAAAACCTTCGCAAAGGAATTTGCCGATGTAGCAGTATTTGACTGCTCACCAATCTCACAGTTGCGGCCAGAACTCCATACGGCGACGGACCCCGGGGTTATTCAGCGGGATGAAGAGTATTACTGTGTCTATATCATATTCTCTGTGATGTCATTCAAATCCCTTTCGCTGTACCTTGCCACTCATCTTGCTTCAGGTGGAAGGCACTTTGTTCAAGCTACCTCGTTATCTATTCAAGGAAAGCTTGGACATATTCCGAGACATGTTTTCCCTACCTGCTCCGGAAGGCACCTCGTATGATGGATGTAGCGATGAACAGCCTCTCTTCCTTGAGGGTGTACACAAGGAGGATTTTCGACGCCTGCTCAAGGCTATGAAATTTCCAGCTAAATTTCCAGCTTCCGGGTGAGGAACATACTCTATTTCATTTCCTCTTGATGTACTGAGGGTGATTAGACAATCACCATATAAGAGAACCAAGTGGCGGAAACTGCGAAGCAACAGCTCTTCTGAGGAGCCAATGTCATGGAACGAGTGGGCTTCAGCACTGGAGCTGTCGTGCATGTGGCAGATGACTAAAGTCCGGGAAATGGCTGTCCAGGAGCTCTTGCAGTTGCACAAGCAGGCCGGTACTGAATGCCAGAAGGTCCTGTTGAAGCTGTCTAACAAGTTGGGGATCAGAGAAATCCATGATGCAGTTATCCAGACCCTGTCTGGTGCTCTCAGGCCAGTCGAACGGATCCAGCTTGGCACCGAATTTCAGGTTGATTCGTGGTTACTTGAGGGATACAAGCAGTTGGTTCTGAAAAAAGATGGTATTTTGGCAGAAGATGAAGAACATTTAGGATGGAAAACAACCTCAAAACTATTCCGAATACGAGATGCATATCTGCTACAGATGCAGTACTTGCGTGGTTATTATAGCCACTCTCAGGTAGGTGTGTTTGATTATATTGTCACACCCCTCGTCCTAAGATAGACCGCATTCATACTCATCCTGTTGTGACCTTTGTGACTTGCCAAATATGGGACCAATTTTCTTAAACGGTCGCCCTGCAATCAACACTCCTTTGGCTAAAAAATCTAATATCTCCTGCACATGAGCAGAAAACAAAAAACTGCAACCACAGATCTGTTATAAAGTAGTATTAAAAACTTTCTGTGGTTGTAGATTTTAATCTTTCCATGTTTTGAGCCTTTTATTAGATTTTTTGTTGTTGTCACGCCTAAACGGGATGAGTATGAATGCGGTCTATCTTAGAAACATTTGCTGAGGAATTGGAAGCTGCTGGATGGGGTGGGTAGCAAAGCTTTGTGATATCAGTGTTGCAAGTGCATCGGAGTCCCTCCGTTTCGGTTATCTCTTTAGTACACCTTTCCCGTTTATCAGCGTTGGTTGTATTTTACATTTTGATTTTTTCATAGTTAGGTTAAGCTGAGGCATTTGAAAGTGCCCCTTTCACAAATTCACAAATTCACTGGCTGCTCCTTTGTGAATGAGAGAGGATTATGAACCATTGCCCAGGATGTGATACTGAGTCTGGTCACCAGGTATATACTTCCATGCATGGGATTGGAAAGCCAACACATCAGTTCCTGTATTACAGCAAGTACAGCCAGATGAAACAGACAGTGATATTTGGAATAATGAGCAAGGGTATCTCTATAGGCAATGACAAGGGGTACATAGTTACACAAGTTGTGTGCAAGGCAGAAAAGTATTGAAAGTTAGTAATACTGAAAAAGTTGGATTAGGTCTTGTGATGAGTAGTTGGCTTTCTGACGCAGAGCCCTTAGCAGTAAGTCAGATTTTCAGTTGGAGCTTGAAATTCAGTGGGTGGATAAGCTGCTCCTTCTCAATCCTATTTCTGTTGCTACATACACCCAACATTATTACTTCAAACTCTGTGTATGCAATGTCTGATGACTCTAGCATACATCATCTCAATTTTGAGACCGCTGATGAGGACGACAGTTGAACTTTAGATCCACTTTGTGCAAATGACCTCAAGCAGGTGCCGAAGCTCATCCAAGCCAAGAATTGGACTCAGTACATTCCTCTGTGATCTATTCTTGGTCCAGAAGGTCCAGAAGAAAGATGGCAATCCGCAGACCCAAACACAGATGGTTTTTATATTCCTTCAAGGAAGATCAAATATCAAAGCTCCAGACATTGTAGAAATGATGTATGTGAGTAGATATAGTGCACCGAAAGCTGTTCATTCATCAGCAAACTGTCCTGCCAGTGAAGTCAAGCATCCAGATAAAAAGAAGATGGCACAATGCGGCCTCCAGCAATGGGCAATATGCAAGGTGGAGAAGATTGTGGATCGTGAAGCAGAGCTTGTGTCATTGAAGGAAGGAGGACTTCATCTTGCAAACAAGGATGTGACCTGGGATTTTGTGCTCAATTTCTCACTGAGCAAAGTCCTTTCCATGGTTGAGGTGAAGGGGCCAACAATTCTTTGACTGCTCATGGTGGCTAGTGTTGCCACGGTCATAACTGATTTTTTTGAAAGAATTGAATTACGATGTCATTAAAATAGTTAAAACCGTGAGAATATTTATGAAGATAGAACACATCAAAAGCCGAGGGGTCACATTTTGGCCCGAAAGAATTGGACCACTATTTCCCACGCTATGGAGCGGTCACGAGTTTGGTCAAAATTTGCGACCAAACTCATGACCACTCCATAGCATGGGAAATAGTGGTCCAATTCTTTCGGGTCAAAATGTGACCCCTCAGTTTTTGATGTGTTCTATCTCCATAAATATTTTCACGGTTTTAACTATTTTAATGACATCATAATTCAATTTTTTCAAAAAACATCGGTCATGACTGTGGCAACACTAATGGCGGCAGCAATGCCCGAGAGCAAACAACCAATCCCTCAAATTCCCACTACCAAGGGAGCAACAGAAATGGAATAAACTAGCAATGAGCCACCATCCTATGTCCCCCAGTTTGAAATGCCTCCCCCATCTGGTAAAGGGAAGAATCAATGAGATCCTCTGTGTCACATGACTTATTATTAATTATATGGCATGCCCATATTTGACGTATTGTGACACATATTGGGAGCATTTGTACTTAAAATATAAATTATTGCCATACATTTTACTATACATGGTATATTCAGATCACTTTTTGTCCAGATGTGTACGTAACATATAAATACTACTTATACGTGATCCTATACATGAAATATCATCATCAAGTATAAATTTCTGTATAGAGAGTCCCGATATCCTGAAATTCCCACTGTGAAAACATTCACACCATTAAAAATGCAGCCTAAATCAAATAATTGGAAATGATGAGGCTCATAATGTATTGCAGAGCCAACAATTTTGCCCAGTTTTTCAAGACCTTCCTGTGAGGTCCAGTCAAACTGCAACCTTTTAGACCAGTCAAAAGGCAAGCAAGGGTCAAGACATTGTGATGATAAACACCCAGATAGATGATGTGTTTGAGCATTTCAAGAAGATCAAGACTAACTCATAATTACCAGAAGCCTGCTAAAATGCAATTAGGAGTTTTTGCCACCATCCTCAATGTCAGCACACCTTTGACACCACCACTTTGCATCCTCCCACTGTCTCTGGTACGTGCTGTATGCATCCATTTCAGTTTCGTTCCATTCTCCTGCATCTCTGGTGACTGATCCCACAGCTCCTGCTGGAAGTCCTTCTGCTGCCATGTATCCTCAACCAAACTTGGGAATGGGAAATGAGCAGCTGGTTCTTGGGTTCATCATAATGGGCTGTTTATGGGTCACATTCATTTTCTGACTTTTTGCAGACCTAATCAATTGATTGTCAGTGAGGCAGCTTCAGATGATACTCTGGTGAGTTATTCTTGTTATAAAGATTGAAATGCCACTGTACTGATGAGCCATGGTGAAAGTCATGACCTTCAACCAAGCCATCATTCCAGCAAATTGATGCCAACTCTCTGCAACTTTGGAAGCAGGTGAATGGTGTTGGATTGGTAATGTTATAGTCAAGGCTTTCTGCATCTGTTGAGCTCAGATAGACAGGAATGATGTCCCCAACAATGTGTCTGATACTCAGCTATAAGTTGGATCCAAGGCCGACAGATGGACATCTCATTTTTTAGCTTCTGATGAGACATCCACCAATCTTGTATCCAGTACTTGTTCAAATACAATTGCCACATATTATAAGCATACAAAATGATGTATATAAAATGAATAGGCCAAACACCTCATCACAGTCCCATGCAGAACAGCAAAATTAATTCCCATCACTGAACAAAAAATTGTCTTGCCTGCCAACAGCCACAGGAATGATGGTAGTGGCCAGACACCTCTCTTCATGTGTTAGGTATGGGTCTGATTGCACTGTATAAAGTGCCTGTTGGGTTATGGGTGTTGGATGTATGATGGTGCTACAAGACCTTGACCACATGAACCACATGCTGATGATTAAGCCCAGTGAAAATTGACATGTGGGTTGAGCCAAATTGAGGCAAATCACAGCCCTCTATGCACCTCGATATCACTCTAAAAAGTGTTATTTCCCTCAATGGGAATCAAGTCAAATGTTTGCACATCAAGGTGCATTGTAAATCATAGATAAAAATTGATATTATGCAGTTTGCAGGCAGGGCTTGTTTCAGGTTCATTCAGGTTATTAATTTAAAATATATTATATTTGGGGACTGGCTACAGATGTTGCAGGATACCAGTACAATAATGCCTCCCCCCCACCCCAATAACAGCCCCTGGTAGCCACCTACAACATGCAATCACTTGCAAGTCCCACAACACTAACCACCAGCTAACCTGCAAGCCAGATGGTCAGAGGAGGTTCACCACAGAACCACTCACATTACATGGAGCCATAGACTAAGTAGGTAGGAGCAGTGGGCCTGGGACAGAAAGTAAGCAAATGAAGGTGATGAAGAAGCCAGAAGCACAAACCTTGTTCACTTGCAAACTTCCCTGAACATCCTAGCAGGGATGATACCACAATGCCACTTCATGACCAGGAGAACCAGAGACAAGCTGGTAGATCCAGAAAGCAACACAAGGACCCCCAGGCAGACAGACAGGAACAGGCACAGAGCAAGAACAGGTCCAGAGAGCCAGAGACTTTGAGAATAAGAACCAATGGACACAAATAGAGACCAAGCCACACCAGAGGAAATGGACAGAGGGAGACACAGGCAGCAAGAAGTAGGGGATGAAGAGAAAGAACTCAGTGGAAAAAAACCAAAGATAGTTGGTATACATGCCAATGCATCGCATCACAATTTGTCGTACTATTTTGTTTTTGTAAATTTGGTTTTGTGAATTCAAAGAGGAAATGTCAACATGTCATAGCTTGTGTGGGAGAATCCACTCATTTTCCAAGGCTCTGTGGGAGAAAATAAATGCATTTCACAACCTCTCTTGACACACCTCAACTGCCACCATATCCCTCAATTACACTATATCTCCCTCATGTTGATTCTCACTGGGCATTAAGTCTCGTGCAGCGGATGGTATCGCATTCCAAACTAAAATGACATTGTCGGAGAGATTCTGCAACTGGAGAATCTTTGACATATAATGGCAAATACCTGCTGAGTCTCAGTTGCAAGGGCCCAGGTAACAAGCAGGTATAGCACTAGCATAACCATGATGTTCTTGTACTTCTAAATTGTCAAGGGATGAGCAAGATACTTATGGTAGCCATGACCAGCTGCCTTATTAGCGGAGGCTGCCAACAATGGATAATAGACACACCTTGCGCAACACAAGAACAGACCTCCCAGTCAATGGATGCCTTCCACCTCTTCTACTACATTCAAACAATCTTTGGCGGACTTCAATGAGTCATGTCAGACAACTTGTCTATACATGTCTATAAAAAACAATACACACTTGGAGTCACAAAGGATATGCCTCACAATGCTGGAGGGCGACACCCTCTGGCCCATAGTCAAATTTGTACAATGATAGAGGTGACAGCTGGGTAGCGACAGATTCTTTCATGTGGTTCAATGAGGAAGAAGGGACAATGTAGTGAACAAGCTGTTGTTTACATCTGTTGCAGCAAGCTATCATCGCCTGAATTAGGAATACTTTTCCGCCTAAGTGTCCATGTCAATATCATCCTCTCCATCAGGAAAGTTATCATGGACTATGAAGAACTATGCCTTCTATTGGGTATTTTCCCTGGAGGTGGGCCTCGTAACCTGCTTTCCCAACATGACCTAGATTGCATCGTGGTGGAGATGACTGATGAGATCAAGACGATCTCCAAATCTGTACCCTCAGATCTCATTCAATCCTTCACAAATCTCTCGCGTTGACCACACATCAAGATGTCAACTATTATAACGATTGGAAACCACCCAGTTTAAATCAATGGCCCTCATTCAACACATCATGATGTATCGCTATTGGTTATTTTGACAAATCCGGTTGTTGCGAAGCTCACAAAGATAATGGAGACCCTCGTGCACTGGGCGGGCGTGATGTTGAGCTGAGGAGAGTGTATACTGATCAAGGTAGCCCTTGGTTCGAATATGTTATCACGGGAGATACAGGATATGAGAAGAAGGAACGAATCAGAAGTAATTGCACGGTAGACTCCAATAACCCAAATTTCTTCATCCTCGAAAGATGTTACAGATACCTCAAAGCTTGGTTGGACTGGGATAGCTTACCACCTCAGAGCATGGCATTTCCTGACGATGCCGAAGCAATGAGTATCCCCTCTGAATTCTACGAGATCGTCAATTGACGAGAAAAACCTCATAGTAAGCGCTAGAATACATCTTTATTTGAGGGATATTCTGATGATTAAACAATGTAGCACAAGACGACTTCCCTGGAATCCTTCCGTGTATTTCTTATGGCGACATTCAAAAGACGTGTTCTCAGGACAAGTTTCTCAAGGCTAGATCTGGGTCCAGATGGACAGCTGAAGGAATTAAAAATGGGCTGTGAGGAAGAGCCTTACTTCCGTCTTTGATTCGCGATTTTGGTGGTTGGATGTGTATGTGACCAGACATGCATCAGCAAAACCTGTTCTATCTAGGGCAAACTGTGCAGAACTGTATAGATGCCATAGAGCCATAGAAAACCATAGCGACATTTGTTGTTTATAG
>KN833039.1:189787-204853 GCA_000827315.1 Piloderma croceum F 1598 | reverse complement strand
GTTGATGCGAGATAAGTGAGACGTTGGGCGGCGAGATCGAAGTAGACGTGATGCACGATGGTGGTACCAGCGGAAAAGGTGGTGAGCTGGCAATTGCCCAATATGTGACGAGTTGAGGGCAAGCGTGATTTGCCTTCTGTCAGTCAGCCAGCCCGTGGTACGGACAAATCTAGGCTAATAATATGTAGATGTATGTAGTGAGTAGCAGCATCTTCATAGAAGCCCTCTGTTCTGTCCAGTGCTGTGGAGATCTATGGCTGCTATGGGTTCTATGGGTTCTAGGGTGCGTCTATGGCTTGACACTCTTTCTATAGCCCTAAAACGGGTTTTGCTGATGTGTCCGACTTAAATTATCATCTCTGCCATTACTCCCATGCTAAAATTTGATGTCAATTTTAGATGGCCTAGACCCTCTTCAATGCCCACTGTCGAGCGTAGACGGTTCGAGGATGCTCTCCCACAAGGATATTTCCATCGTCTTCCACTCGACATTCTTCTTTATATTGTCACGGATTGTCCAGTGTCAACTGTGGTCAAGCTCTCCACTACGTGTCGTTCTATTCACAATTTCATCACGAATACCGAAGTTTTGAATGCCGTTTTGCGATCGGCCATGCTCTCTCCTAAGGGGTCCCTCAGGTCAGTACTCAGTCGTGGTGCATAGAAGTGGACACCTGTGCTGATGGTCATCGACTAGGTGGCTTCTTCCAGTTGGGAGTATAAATGGCGAGGCCGAGACAGCTACATCAGTTGCTCGCGAATGGCTTGCATCCAAGCATACCCTGAACAGCACGTCGAGGCCGCTGTCGCCACACCAGCCTAATGGTTCAGTGGTGCTGTTTCGTGACTATTCATTTCCGTTCCATGCATTTGTTCCGGCATGCTTGTCTCTTAACACAACACTTGCATCCATGTCGATGTCCAACCGAAGGCGTTTCTGGGGCATAATACAACAGTTCCAGGTAATCTGGCGGAACTACAGGACGACAGGGTGGGAGTGGAGTGAAATATTCTCTATGTTTGGTGTTGAAGAGGAGGTATCGTCTGATTCGGACGAGTCAGACTACGACGACATCCTTCACGATATTGATTTGGACGGAGAAGCTCTGGGGATGTATATGTGATATTGAAATTTCTACTTGACGGGACCCCCAGACACGAAACACTGCGTAGGAGACTGGAAAATCACTTGATATCAGGAATCTCGACTTAGCGAAGTAGCGTCCAATCGAGCTATCCGTTTCAGTCGATAACGACTTAATAATGTCCAAATTCTGGAAAAAATGATGGTAGTTAGGGTAAGTAGTTAAGGCAGCTGTCCGTACAGAAAATCGAATGCGAACAATGCGCACATCAATAATCGTACTCTGGAAGATCACTGGTGCAATCGATTGCGATCGTGATTCGCATGCCGTACCATTCTGTTGGTCGCCTCTCTCCCTTTTACCTTTGAGCTACCCAACAGGTTAAAGTCGTTTCTTTTCCTTCTGCCAGGTTCCGTCGTATCTATAGACTCGCTGGGAGGACGAGCAGCACACAATTCGCTAATTGAATCGGGGAAATCAAGTGCCGCAATGGCATTGGGACGAGTGACAATCACGCCCAAGAAACCCTGCAGAAGATTTGGGAACGGGTGTTAAGCGGGAAGTAGTAGATGTAATGAGTTAGACAAACTTGCCTCAGCGAGATGCCAGCTTTGAAAAGGACGAAAGGTCAATTTCTTGAGCGGAGATATACACAGAGTAGTAATACTTACGCGATATGACAGTGGAGCTAGAAGAGCAAATGGTATTTAAGTCGTATATGACAGATAGGAATAACAATACTTACAACCCAGACACCGGGTAAGTCGTTGGCGAAGCGGAGAACGGCGTAAGACCTATTACGAGATCTTTGAGTGGATAAGGTGTTAGAGAAGGAAAATAACACACGAGCGGGGAATGACAAGTGTATCACGACGGGTGGGATTAGTGATGTTATAGTCAAGGCTCTCCGCATCGGTTAAGCTCATATTGCCAGAGCCACGTGCAACGATAAAAAACTAGCACCCACGCCAAAAACATATTTCAGCGAGATTTCAACGAGATAATGATGACAACAATGTCTTACTTCGTAGCCATGAAGATGATAAGCTGCTCAGATAATCGTTTCATCAATTTCATCAGGAATATATTAAGAGAGTCGGCGAAAAACTTACGATGGTCAAGGGCAGGATCCTGTATTGGTCATATGCCAAGAAAACCGTGAGAGTGATGAGACACGGAATTATAGTTGTGATCAAAACAGGACGCACAAGGTTATTGATCTGCGAAATACGTGTTTCAATGTTTGGGTATTAATAATACAAAGTATATTCAAAAACGAATCTCACAATGATATCCCCTGTCCAAACGTCGTCGGCGAACTCTGCATAAAGCACATTGGTAGAATTCAGGCTCCCGTTGTTAGCTACGGTCTCCAAAAATGGCTGGTATACGTAGTTTGCTGGAATAATAAACAACATTAGTGATCGATAAACACAGCGACAGCGTTTAGGTCTCACTGTACGTCGTATCGTTGAAGAGGAAACGATGATAAGCCACGTCATCATACTCAACTGAACCGAAAGCGGAATCAAAGGCTGCTCTATGATTGGCCGTTGAAGGTGCATCTTTCTTCACGAGAGGCACAAGGTCGGCATCATCGAAATCAACACATTCATCCCCAAGCACGTCAGTCCAGTCTGAGGATGTTGGATCGGATGTGCTGGTGGAACCATAACGGAGGATGGCAAAGGCAGTGGTATTGAGAGTGGAGTCGATTCTGGAGAACGTTGGTAACCACCATTGAACAATGATGAGCTGACGAAGAGGTAGCTTACACGGCGAGACAGTTGGTATCGATCTCGGCTCTCATCCAATAGGAGCTGGATTTAATTTGTCAATAAGGTACTGTTTGCCCACGAGCTAAGTTTACGCACTCCCCAGCAGATCCAACAGTGGTGTCAATCACACTAGAAGACGGGTCAGAAACAGGATCTCATGCATTAGCCAGGAAATGGCTTACGCTGAGTACTTTGGGATCGAAAACCTGGCATTAGCTCCTGCGGAAGATAAGTCAAAGGGAGATAGATGCTTACGCGTTGACCATTGTGGATCGGTACGCGGTTGACGGCACCAAAACTTGAAATGGGGGTACCATCAGCCTCGATGACATCAAGTGTACTTTTGATCAGCGAGACAAATGACGATTAGCAAAAAATTAGTGCACAAATACAAAAGTGCGCACTGATTGTCAACAGAGAAATAGAATTGAACATGGCTGCCACCGTTGCTAAACGGACACGCAAATATGTCGGTGTATACGCAACAATAAGCAATGAAAACACACATCAGTCTGAATCTAGTCTTCGCGTTAGGCTCTACTACAAATTCGGGCGGTGTCAAGGTTGTGCAATTGTCAGTGGTGGAGAGTGCGGAGCAGTTGTAAACACCCTAAATCACGTGTGACTTCACGTTCAGTGCTTTCGTTGTCATCTAGCGAGAGCTGTACGTACATGTCCATTGATGAGGCCACTCTGGGGGGAAGGGGCTGCCGTAGTGCCCTTATAGCCGTCTACAGATAGCAGCTGTATCATCACAAACCAACGCTGTTAGTATGAAATCTCGACACAACATCATGCTATGACGCACTCCTTCAACTATAGTAGACTGAAAGATACGCAAGCGTTAATGAGTAAATTGTTGATACGCGAGGATAATTGCTTACCGATTCATCGTGATACCAGTCGTTGAGGAGGATCACCTATTGGTCGTTCGGATCTGTCAGTAAGCTAGAATTGGTGGCTTCATTCAAAAGTTCCCACCTGCTCACAGTCAAAATCGGTGCCTCGCACGAGAGGATCGTCCACAGAATGAATGATCAGAGGCTAAAGCACAGCAGTTTGAACATCAATGGGTACATGCGGGTCGCACAGAGCAAAGGCAAGGACTCACCCCAAATAGACCGTCGGTGTACTGAGCGCCAGAATGGCTGTGATACCAGTAGGTGCCGTATTGCGTTACCTTGAACTGATAGGTGAAGGATTTACCACCCTATTTACATCAGACAAGGTGTTAGTCAGACGATACAATAGTTTGCGACGATATACCCACTCTATTATCAGAAGTAAATCATGATTGCGCATTTAGCTGGCTACTTTTGGAGACGGAGGCAGCAATAAACTCACTGGATGGGGCACTGAAGAAATCAAGTTCAAATTAACATAGATTTAAAGTGCAACGAATAACTCACTTGGGTGACTCCGGGAACACCATCCATAAACGCCGTGCCTGTTGGCGATTAGATATTTAGCAGCAGGCGCAACCTTGGCAAGTGGTGTCCGGAATTCCACGCCTACCATTTTGAAACATGCCATGCCAGTGCTAAAAGCCAGACAGTTTATGTAAGTTCTTAGCGAGACTTCGATCACCGAAAGATGCTTGTACATACAATCGAGGCCGTGTCGTTAGGTAAGGCATTCAAGAGATTGACTATGCAATCAAGAATGAATTAGCGAGCACCCAAGAAGGCTACATCCGAGCGCGACGACGACTGACAAACTAGGGTATCGCCCTCGTTGGCTTCAACCAGTGGTCCGGGCATTTGGCCGTTGATTGTAATGTGGCTCCGATTGTAGCCATCTATTCAGAACATACTTCAGCGAGTCTGGGTATTGTAAGATGAAGAACGCAAACCTGGAGCACCATACTGTGCACTTCGGAAGACGAAAGCCAGTCTCGTAAGCAGGTCGATCCAGAACAACGACAATTACGTACGAGATAGTCCAGTTGAACGTCCGAGTGACAGGTTTGTCAGTGATTTCAAAGCTACTGTTAAGGTGGTAAGACCTTGCGTTGGGGGCAACTGCCACTGTCGTCTGTGTTGGTACAGGAGGACCTTCGATTGTTGGGGTTGGACCAGGACCCGCAACGCTGACTGTGGTTACTTGACTGTAGGTGGCACCACCATTGCCACTGTTTTGGGCAGAAGCAAAAGCAAGGATTGTAGGTAGAAGAGCCGCCCAAATATGAATCATCGACGACACAAATACGAAAGAAAAGGAGTGTAAATGTTGAGACAAAAGATAGGGAGATTAAGTTGAAGTAGAATTGTCCATGAGCAGTTTCCAAGCTATATAGCGATTAATCGTTACTTGACATCGCCACGATAATTTCTGCACCCGCGAACATGATATCCGCAGCAAGCCGATCCAAAGGTTCTTGAAATAAAATCACCGCTGTTTTTCTTGCCTAGTTACTGATACACAGCATAAAACAAAGACGCGGACGCGAAATGAGCTCCAGAAGGAAATCGCACTTTGAGTTCCACCCGCGCTGGCGGCCGGTTTCCGAGGGGATTTCGGGTTCGATTATCCTGAACGTCCGGCGAAAAATCTGCTTCTTTAGATAACAGTAATAGATAGCAACGAACGCTGAAGGACTTCGAGACAATAGGGGCGCAGTTTCAGAGATGGGCAAAGTCGATATGCTATCAGTCCGCTTGGTCGGACCCGAGAAGGTTAATTACTGGCGACTCGACTGACAACATACAACGCACCAAGTGGTCATCCAAACCGCCTACATTCTCCCTCATATCACTGGGCATCCTGCCGTCCTGCTAGTAAATTAATTTTTAACGCCAACTCATTCGTTAGTCACGCCGACATGTTTACGGATGAATTTGAGAGTCAAAACTTCGAGAGCCTAAGTGGAGATCGACGACCTGTCGACGACTACAAGTTCCTAAAAATTTCGCGAAGGCGACGAAATGATCGGAATTTGGCAGACCTCGGGACTGTTTTGGGAAGCTTTTGGGTGGTAAGAATTCATTCGATGGCTAATCAATTCGATTGGAAATTGTAGCTCCACGCTCTCGCATGCGCTTAACAGTTAGTACTAGTAGCTCCCAACAACGTTCCAGCTGCACTCAATATTCTCACGACCCACAGACCGACCAAATTTGGACATGTGGCAATGACATCTGCGCCACAATTTATCTGTTCCGCTGGGATGGTTAGACTCGCATTGTAACTTACTTGGCATGATGCACAGCCATGAGTATCCAAACAATCTGTACAGTAGACACGCCCAACAATTTTATTTGAGAGCTGATTTTATGGACTGATAGCAATTAACTTTGTAACTCAAAATAATCCCGTCGGTGCAGATGAAACAGTGTAAAAATATAATGCTAATAAATTAGTCAACTGTTACAGTGGTTGTGCCAACTCGCCCGCGAAACCTGTGGCCGCATCACCCGATGTCCGTACCTTTCCGTCCGAACTTATCGCCTCTCGGGCCTCAGAAAAGTGACGGGAGTTGCATGGACGTCGATCGCCAGGCAAAACCCGAACGGGAGGGAACACTTCAGCGGATAATCTTTGTATATAATATTTACTTGGCATATATAGTCGTATTAAGCTTGCGCGAGTATTACGGATACACAAATCCTCTGCGCCACCAGTAAACAAATCGACAACGGGTGGCAACAACAGTGTCCGATCTCCGATAAATCGTCCGCGGACAAGCAAGTATGATATGCAAGGAGGTCACGGTAGCAAGAATCAAGAGGTATAAAGACACGGCAGGCCAGTTGGCGTATGTTACCCATGCACCTTTGAAGAAAGACTACGTAAGATTTTACAACAAGCAAGAATAAATTATAAGGAACTAGATGTAACGCGGCGCCACACCGATTTTTGCGGTAAAGTAGTGGAACCGGGTACTTCAACGAGCGACTAGCAGGCTACATGCTCGGCACAATAAAGCATAAAATAAGGTATATTGAGATCCGTGTAAAACGACAAAAAGGGATTTTACGAACTGAAGGTACTATCGAGTCACTCGACAAACGACCTTCCATTTCTGCTTCTGGGTCGAAATCGATAGGACGACTGCGAAATCACCTTTCACCCTCATCGTTCACAACCAGTGAGTGACATACGCAAGTATCCGACCCATTCAACCATTTAACTTTTGAACACTTGCGGAAAAGAAAAACATTTCAAACGGATATTTCCGCCATCCCAAGCAGGTCAACCCCACCTTGTCTTCATTTCCTGCTTTTCTATCACTTGAACTGACGCGATCCGGTTTTTTCAATTCAACGGAAACGGAATATGTGACTCCGAAAAATTATATGCATCATGAGATGTGGATGGGTGGTCTTTCCCGGCTATTCATCCTGCGTTCCTTGTATCCTCCGGGAAGACTAAGGACGTCGGCGAAGATGAAGAACCCATGGGCAAGAAGAAGAAACAAGCATAAATGAAAAACGAAATGAAAAACAACCGATTGAAACGCACATCGATAGACTAGAGGAAGTGTATAGAACAACTCATCGCAAAGCAGCGAAATGAAAAACCTACGAAGGGACGAGATGAGATGAAATCCCTATCACACCCAAGCTTCCTATACCCAAATCAGTTCGTTAGGGCGTCTCCTCCATAGAAAACTCGGATCCAAAGGATAGGGAAATGAAATCGGTTCAAGAACTCACGAGCTAAGATTAAATATCAAACATCTATCAGCCCATCTATTCAGTTTAATTTCAATTTTCATTTCAGCTTCGGGTGAGGTGGTTCCTAATCCTCCCGATCGCGCTCTTCCGCCTCTTCCCCCTCGGTTATCCCTCGTCCCCCCCTCTTCTACATTCACAAATACAAACGCCGATAACCGAAGCCGATCGATTCGGTCTGGGCTGTGCTGTACTTGTACTGTTTCATAGGCTAAGGGGCTAGAACTATGGCTTGTACTAAGAGGGGAAAGGCGGATCTGCGGGGTATCACAAAGAGAGATGCCGGGGAAGATGTGAGAGACCGAAATGAGTCCCGTGCTGGGGGGGGTGAGCATGAGTATGAGCATGAGCTGTGCGTGCGAGTGCGAGTTGAACGTGAAATGGGGGGGGGTTGCGGGGTATACGTTGGAACGAAGCGTACGAGAAGCAGAAGGTGTCTGTCATGGCTGCTTGTATGTAGGTAGGTGGGTGGGGATGGGCGGTAAAAGTGCACAACGAACATGGTAGACCTCGCATGAAGGTACGTGCGTGCGCATGCATAACCCAGGAACAAGTAGACGAGTACAAAAGAAGCAGGGGGGGTATCTGACAACAGGGTCGAGACGAAATGGAAGAATGCGTTCTCGTCGAACGATATAGACCGAGGGACCTGGATTGTGCGGCTGAGAATCCCCCTTCGTTCATCGTCCCTTCGTGCTTCGTGCTTCGTTCCTTCGTCTTTCATATCCTCGTATTTTCCGAGTGTCGTAATCTCGGTATCTCCATATCTCGATACATATGTCAGAATCCGAAGGTCTTGTTCCTGAATTCCCAAGACTTCTTGGAAAGAACAAGCTAAGCTAGCTTGTAGGAATCGAGTCAATCAGCTAGGTAGTTTAGTTCCATGTGCTTATCGCGCTAAGATAAGATCTCGACTAGCCCAAGGGTGAGTACGTCTGTTTGTAAGTACGCACGTAAGTAAGGCATGGAAGGGTAAGGTCTGGAAGTAAAAAGGACGCACAATCAGATCACGCGTAAGCCCCATGCACTTCTCACCCCGTATCTGCACTTATGCCACACAACTAACAGCAACACGTACTGCCATCTCGAACGTATGTAAACCATGCGTTTTCTGATCAGATAGAGTATAGACTAGTCAGTATAGCGCGCGGACGGACGGACGGATGGGGAGTCGGAGGTTATAACATAATAGAATAATAATAATAATAATATGTACGTACGCGCGTACGTATGTATGTTACGTTGTGCGTATATTGATCCCAGGGTGCGATGGAAGGAAATGGGTATACGTCATTCTGAGTCATGATGCGTGATCTGGGTTCGTCCTTACGAGTTAAGATTTCCGGCTAGTATGGGGTGTTGACTTGTGATGCGGTGACATATCGTCTGGTGAGATGAGTTTCGGGATGGATGGCATTAGGGATGAGGGGGCCGGGGATAACCGGATGACGTGCTGCGCACGAGCTTTTGTGAGTGATGATCGGATAGAAACTTGTGCGCCAACGAGAGGTTTTCGCGAGCGTACAGTGCAGATCCTTCATCCTCCCACAAAGAGGAAGAGAGAAAAAAGATATGACAGTAAGTAGCCGGTGCCAAATACCGAGAGTATGCCGAGTTGGCTCCAGCGGCTCAAGGGTAGCACTCCTCCTCCTCCTCCTCCACACCTTACAGTAGTTGGAGCAAGTCCAGGCACAAGAGAGAGGGGGTATATAAGGAGAAGCGTAGAATGAACGAACAAAGGCCTCCCTCGCATCTATCAGCGCTTCGATCTGATCTCGGGTTGCAGACAAAAAGGAACTCCACCCGGAATCAGGAAATACAGATCGAGCGTGCGAACCCAAACCTTACCATCCCATCGGCAACCATCCGAATTTCCTAAAACAGAACGCATCACCCATTTCTTGTTGTTCTTGTTTTTCTCTTTCTCTTTGTCTTTGAGGCTTGCATCGCTTATAGAGTTTGACTGAATAGACGGACTATTTTCGCCCCACGCCCCGGATATACCCAGTCCTGTGCCAGCCGCTACCTCGCCGTTTTCATCTTGTTATATATACCGCCAGCAGGCCCACACGTTTCTCGTTTCTGGATCCTTTGGACGCCTGACCTTGCTTGTCTCGTCTGGAGGCACGACCCATACATATCTACTTCTGTCTATCTCTATCAATACCCCCCAACCCCACCCCCACATCTCATCTATTACATACATACCCACCGCCTCGCCCAACAACGATGACAGAATACGACTATTCCCCAGCAGCATACGACCGGTACATGCGTAACCAGAACCGCGTCTCAAACTGGGTCTCCCATACAAAAGCCCATTCCCGCCAATATTCCAACCCTTTCGTCCCCTCTGCTGCTGGCAGCGTCCGCGCAGACGACGACTCACGCACTGCGTCCCCTGCGCCGCCTTTAAGGGACCGCGAGGACTCTCAGCAGTCTTCTCAACATTCTCGTCCGAGGAGGTCAAGATCGAGTGGAAGTGGGACTGGGAGCGCTGCGGCTCTTATTGTTCGACCCGCCACTGCCCAACGCGATGTAGGCCCACAACGTAGTAGAACCCTCGATTCGAGGGACCGGAGTGCAGTGGCTGCTGAAACGGATTCGAGAACGACGACGACGGGGAGGAGGAGATCGTTCTCTACTACACACGATAGTAGTACGACTACTACTAAACCCCGTTCACGCTCACACCACTCCCATTCCCGCTCGCATTCGCATTCGCAAAACCAGAACATACCATACCACTACACTGACCCGCCCCCGCCCCCGCATCACCAACCTCATCATACCCACCACAGATCCTACCACCAGCACCACCAACCCATCCCACCCGTCCCCCCTCTCCCCCCTTACGCCTCCCACACCCCAATCCGCTCCAACTCAATCCCACCTAAACATCCCGGATTCGTCTACGACCGCCGAACCGCACATCCTGTCCATCCTATCCACTTACCAGCAGGGGAGACGTACGTGATCGTCCCACCTGGAAGACGCGTGGATGTCGTTAAAGGGGGTGTGGGTGGTGGGGGGGTTGCGTATCCCAGTTCACCGCGGTCGCCGAGGGCGAAGGAGCCGTTGTTGAAGAGGCTGTTGGGGAGTATTACGTTTAGTGGGAATGGGAATGGGCAGCAGGATGGAGGACGGGGGAGAACGAGGAGGAGGAGTTCGTATTGATTTGATTTTAGGTGTGTTTTGCTCGTTGGTGCCCGAGCGTCGGTGGGCTAATCTTTGGGCGGTGTAGATCGTTTTTACATCTTTGGATCCTTTCTTTGCGACGCCGCCGACGCCTCGCTCGTCTGTGTCGCTAGAGCTTCGCCTCTACACTCCGCCTCTCACACCCCCCTCATCCTCACGGCCAATCCCAACCCACATCTCTTCGTTCACGTTCATCTCTTCCTCGTTCCTCGTTTCTTTTTTCTTCCTTTCGGTTTTCCGGTTCTAGGTTCTACCAACCCCCAACCTCCAAACCCCTCATCTTCTGTAACTACACCCCCATGTTCTCTTTGATCCACCGAGCCGGACAGTTTTCGATTCTGTTCCGTGCAGAGTACGGTACGATATGTTCATCCATACCTACACCCAACCCTCCTACATACATACATACATTCATACTCAGGAATTGATACCTATATACAATACAATATACAATACAAATACCTTCCTCTTCTCATGTCCCCCCATACCCCCCACGCACGCGCGCTACAGTATATTAAATCCTAAAAAGGGCGACAATGCATACCCCGCCACGAGCCTCGCCTACATACCGCAGCTGTTCTGTTCCGATTTTTGTGTTTTTCAATACGCTTTTTTTTGCTTGATGGCATTTAAATTTATACGACTCTACGAGGGATTGATTGATATTATATAGATGCTTTACAAATACCCCTTTGTCCCTCCCAAAATAGTGCGTTCTTCCATTTTTTTAAATAGATGCTATTGTTTTTTGCCGGTTGTAACTCTAATGGAGGCACGTAAACGGAGAAGAGATTAATTAACAGTACTAATGATCATTGAAGCTCGAGGCGGTGGAGCTGGAGATGCCAACTTGGGAGTATTCATCTGACTAGTACTGATTATTATCTTCGGGACTTCGAGCCGGGGTATTTGAACTAAGGAGTCGCAATTTGCATTTGCACCGCAACTACCATACCAGCTGCCTTGAACTCGGATCTTCCACTGACCCGCGTGGATTGGAGGAACGGGCGTTTCGAGATCGGATCCGGAACGATTGAGCCGAATCCGACATACCGATTGCCCCGGGAGGTTTATGCTGCTGCGTTCGACTGCGGGTTGTTGAAGATACTACATGTGGATACGAAGCGTCCTCTTTCGTACCATCGCGTGGACACGGACCCATCGAAGACTTGTCCAGTTTTCGTTATCAGCTTCCGTTCGTATGGACGCACGTCACAGAAGATTCTTCAACCCCGTCTTATAAGTCCCCATCCAACCCAAGCATCCGTATGGACCCCATCTCCCGTCTGCGCAGCTTTTACAGCATCCCCTTGTGTTGCTGAAGATCCCGTGCTGTGCCGTTCTCTTTCTCGTTTCTACAGTCGTCAGCCCTGTCACTTAGCATCCTAGGCTTGGCTAGTCTCGAATTTGTGACGTTCTCGGTGTGCGATAATGGTGTTAGTTGGGTTATCAGACCATCTGCCGTCGTTTGGATCGACAAAGACCAGTCCATCGCCCTAGTTGGGAACTTGGGATCGGGCCTGTCGTATACCATTCGGAGTGTTTATTGGTCCGTAACAACTATTCAGCACATCCTATTGACAACCATCGAGTACCACCTCCTACCAGATGGGGATCTGCTTTTCTTCTTGACCATCGCACGCGCTCTCATCTGACTTGGGTCTTGTCCGACCTGCTACGCATGCTGAACGCCCTGTCCAGGATCATCACATTGACGCATCATATAGTTTAACTGTTGTGTGGATGAGCTGTGTGCATGAAGGTCTAATCTTCATGACCCAAATGTCGTGTGTGCATCCTATGTAGCTCTTCAGCGGGCGTTGATTATTATTATTTTGGCTTACGGCTGCTCTATTTTTTGATAGTTATGAGAGTCACTGTCGTTCTCCGGGAATGGTTCCAACTGGATACAAACATACCATTTCCCCCCTTTCTCTCGTAGATGATTACGCGAGATTGGGCTTTCCCTTGGATTGAAATTCACTATTTTGTGCCCTGCTTATACTTCATTCACGTCTCTAACTCGCACCTTCGCGAAATACGCCGCCGCTAATGTATTCGATATCGTCTTATATTCTTCACAAGCCCATCTCCCCATACCACTGGGGAATTCGTTCAATCCTTTTTGGACAGGTAACCGCTGATGCGACCCGCAGCATCAAGGATCTCACCACTGCTTGAAACGTTGGCGTTGGCCTGTATAGCAACTCGTACGCGTCATTCGGGTACAAGTCAAACTCAGTCCTATGTCCCCGTGAATAAATCCGTGGTCCGATATTCGATGCTCCTGTGCTTCTCGCCATCCAGACTTCTCCACCGACCTTCTATATCGTATATCTTGGTTTCTCTGTGCATTCTGAGCTTTAGTCTCTACACCATTTGCGGACCCAGTAAATCGCACCGTCCCTTCGGTTGCTCATGATCGCCAGAATGGACCGTACGCCTACCTGAGCAGCGTATGATGCATTATGTCGTAGAATGACAAGGTGAAGGACGGTCTAATCCTCTGGAAGTCTTTCGCGTTTGTTGTTCCTTCGTACACAACTCGTACCTTCTCGTTTTCTCTTTCGTGTCTATCATATATGATCGCTTACGGTATTCTAGAGATCGGGCACCAGCGAGTAGCCGTTGAATGCCTGACATGATTCCCTGCGGTCGACGCAAGTTCGTTCAAGCTAAAGCTTTCTTCGAGGGTTCGTAAACTTTATTCCTTTCAGATAATCATGCGTGAACTAACGTTTGTTTTTTTTCCAGTAAAATATGTTGATGTCTTTCCGCCTGTATAACAATGTTGTCCACGATATGGTTCATACTGATCATCGAAATCGTCAACGTTGATGGTGGCACCGTAACACTGCACTGGGTCGTCAACCTTACTATTGGCTCGTTCCCTGCTCGGTCCCTTCGACTTTACCGTTGGCAGACTAGTGTCCTCTCGTACACTTTAGGGGCTCCGAGGCGGTGAACTGACAGTCTGACGCGATATGGGATGACGAGTGGAAGGTGCGTTTCTACGTATATGAATGCTCTTGCATGACCTGATCATGCGTTATCACAGGGCTCTTATTGATGAATCTGAGCCACACGTGCATTGAATAACTTGTTCAAAGAACAAACATCGTTCCCGCATATGCGGGCGTATGGAGTAGTGGCCCCCGTTGGTGTGATTTGGTGGGGCTTCTAAATTCGCACTTGTCTGTGGTGTTTCTCCACTCATTCTCGCCACGAGAAGATTGTCAAAGTGTTGGCGATGTGTCCTAGCCATCGGAATTGATTTTAAGTTTCTGGTGCCTGGTTAGCTCCATCGTTTGCAGGTGGAAACTTGGTGGAAACCATAAAAATCGTCGGTAATTCCCGTTATTTCCAATATCTGAGCCACACCACGAGGATTGATCCCCCATCCAGCTGTCAGGTACTCGCTCTTCGGACGTGCTTTGCGATTGATTCTCATTGGCTACTACCTCGTTCCGATCATTTAAGTTAGCGCCCGGCACATCCACAATTGACTTCCGCCAACTTTAATATCGTGTTTGTTTGTTAGGTCACCCAAGCATCTGTCGCATCGGTATCTTATCCTGCGTAATGAAAATGATGTAGCTGCATTGATGCATGGTCCTGATCTATCCGGTACATCAACACGGACGATACATGTTGAAGAACATGTCCGTGTATCATCCAAGTCGTTGTAATTCGTTGAATCGGTAGGTTGGAACCGGGTCGAAATAAGACTACACAAGTTGAGAAACACCTGTACCTACAAATACATGTCGAAACGATGAGGAATCTATCCCCGAAGGTTAATGTCCAGGTAGATCCAAATGCTATACCGTCCATTGGTCTCTTGCATTGCACACTTCCAATTATGCCTTCTTCGCAGTTCAACTGCGTTCATAGTGCTATGATTATTTCCTGAACACAATCTGCACGCCTGCACTGTTTCCTCTGCGACAGTAGTTCAATGACATCGCTGAATCGTGTCTCCATCCTGAAAGACATATACAATCATGGCTTGCCCGAATCACAGATGAATATTTTTGTCAACTGGATTTGCGAGGGCGCAAGCTCCCGGCATAGCAACTGCCCATTCTAATGGGTGGTAGCGGGAAATTGCTAGTGCCTACAAATTCGCCCATGAGATGCACTATAACAATAAATAAAACTCTGAAATGACTCCCCGGCATGAAATATTACTTCTCCATCTGCTTTATGCCCCCACCACATCGTCGGCGACCACTCGTCCACGAGATTTGCGAGTGTTTGGAGATGCCCATACGCGGCTGGCTGAGGTCCCTGTGGACGGCGTCTTGCAATATACGTACAGACTAGAGCAAA
>KN833039.1:134799-185414 GCA_000827315.1 Piloderma croceum F 1598 | reverse complement strand
GCGGCTGGCTGAGGTCCCTGTGGACGGCGTCTTGCAATATACGTACAGACTAGAGCAAAAATGAAAAAGGCAATTGTGAGGTATATGATCTGGAGGGACGGCAGAGTGTGTAAACACAGAGCAACCAGGCGCCGAGTAAGAGATGCAGACCTGAACGTCCCGCATGTGCCATTCTACACTAATCAACGACTGTAAACCGGGTTGGGAAAAGCCTTCAGCACCCAACGAGAGACCGAACATCCAATCTAGACTCCATCGCAAAAATTATCCGCAGTTAGTTCTTCGAATAAAATGGTAGAGACATACTACTCACGTAGAACTGGCTTCGTGACTAGTAGACCCAAACTCTGCCAATTCGTGAACACCGTTAGAATTGGGTTTGTTGTCGGTTGTGTTCCTATCTCCGAGGTAGCCCTACGCCATATCATCTCATCACGCACGACGTTCGCAATGACTTCTGAACAATGCAACCCAAGCGTCATACCCCCTTGGATGACGATGAAGATGACGAAAATGGTGACCCAACCGACTGGTGGGTAACCGTGATCAGGATCAATGTAATCAAACCACCCAATCATGTTCGTGCTTTCATTTGGAAAGAAGGACCATGAGTTCACCAAAGAACCACTAAATGCCCGAAAGTCTTTCACCCAAATAATGTCCACGATACAGTACCATATCGCACCGCCGAGGACCAAACACCATAACAGGACAATGATCTTTCTGACACTGGAGTGGGCTTCCCAAGCCGACGGCTGGCGTTCTGAAGGGTGTTGTGGTCCAAGGTAAAGGGTGGAGTCAACGACGTTGTGCATGCACCGACCATGGACGCGGATCAGCGTGCCGTCATGTAGCAGCGCGGCTGTTGTATCTAAGGGCGAGGAGCTCCATGTGAGAACCTTCGCGTGATATAATCCTGCCATCGCGATAATAGCTTGGAGCATGATCGCTATGCCCATTATGAGCACAGGTGGAGCGAATATGCAGGTAAACCACCACTGTTCCAACGAATTCTCAACAACATAGGATCGGGAAGGGATGAAGACAAGCGCGCTGGATGAATATGACATGATGAGCAGTACGGCCATGATCGCGTTGAATATCGTGCCGTTTGGATTAGCCCATGGCTTTCCCCGCGCTGCTGTGAGTAAGCGCAGGTTGGTGTTGGAATGCAGGCGGGACTCGGCTGCAAGTGCGGATTTGAGAGCTACGGAGTGCGCGAATCCGATTGACTCTGTGCAAGCCGTGACGGCGAGATTCAAGGACAAGCTCAGAATCTCGGTCTTGATAGAGCTTGTTGTAGGCAGGGTAGCAACAAACCCAGTATACACAGTGTGATCTGGATGGACTGATGTATTACGTGCGGATGGGGGCAAGACAACATCGATGATCCCGCCTCTATAACGAGCGAGATAGATACCGCAAGAAATACAGATGATGCTGAATAGGACGGACGCGCAAAGCCCTCCAATCCCGATCAATCCTGACCTGGCGTCCCGCTGGTACACATCAAAGGGGTCCATATCCAGATAGGACGAGCAAGTTTCTGACTGGAAGAGCTTGTCATCGAGAGAAGATTCTTCGGAGGGTTGCGCCATCCTCTTGGATTTTAAAAAACGTATTGAAATGAATGTCATATTTGACTGAGGTGTTCGTGAGGTTGATTGTATGAAAAGTTGAGATCGGTCGCAAGCGTCGATTCTTGAATTATTGAGCCCTGCTCAAGGTGGAGAAGCCATGAAAGAACTGAAGTCATATATAACAACGCAAAGTACAAGGTCGTCGTGAGCGCCCGTTCCCAAACAAGCGAACTTCTATTTCAGGCTCACATTTGTGTCAAACTTTGCCCAAAAGCATTCAACGCTGTGCGGGAGTTGGCCAAATGACTAATCCGTCTATAGTTGACCCGTCAACATCTGACAGAACGGTACTAACCAGGCCGAAGTCATCCAGACTGCCCAGTCGATTTTCCGAAATAATCACAAACTATACCATTTCGTATGGATTGGAAGAAGTAACGCGTACTCAAGGATGCAAGTCGGAAAGTCGAGCCAAGTTTCGTCACAGACTCACAGAGGTTGTCTACCGCAAGTTGCAACTCTCCGGATCATCGGATACGAAGCATCAGCATCCGCATTCGCACGGACGCCGGG
The DNA here is from genome assembly GCA_000827315.1 of Piloderma croceum F 1598. Classification (NCBI taxonomy): domain Eukaryota; kingdom Fungi; phylum Basidiomycota; class Agaricomycetes; order Atheliales; family Atheliaceae; genus Piloderma; species Piloderma croceum. The sequence continues at coordinate 183,261 of KN833039.1, read as the reverse complement.
CACGTGGAGCATCCTGTCTTCGCCAGGACCCCCGAAAACCCCCTAAGAGGTGGACAAAATTTTGACTTTCGAGCTAGATCCGGACAATTTTAGACGACTTGCTCTGTAGCTGCCCTTCAATGGACACTATTTTCTTGCTTGCGGTCGCTCTAGGTTTATTTTTACATGAGATACCGTCGCTCTCGGCAATCATGTACGTTTTCTCGACGGAGACGACCAACCGGCCAGCAAAGAAGGCGAGATATTTTATTCTCATGCGGTTATTGTGTTTCGTTCCACGTCAAGCCAAGATAGAGCACATTGCGCTTGAGGACTGCGAAGTTCATCTCGCCTTGTGTGCGAGGACTAAACCTATATCTCAGGCAGACTTCTCGGTCGTATTCGTTTTGTGTGCCATGTTCTTCACATATCGCTGCGCAGTCTCCGAAGAATGTCTTCGCTGGACCTTCGTCGTCGTTATTATCATTCCTCTTCTTAGCTAGTCCAAACCGTCGTCTAACACCACACCTGCACACCAGAATGCTCAGCATGATGCCATCCTAGTCATGATGTACAATCGGACGTTCAGGGTCCCACGGCGTCGGGTCGCGTAATCCAATCCTGATTGCCTTTTCCAGCAAGTAGTACTTATTTTGAGAGTCTACAGTCACAACGGTGCCATCTTGTCTCCGTTGTTTCACTAGTACTGCTTAAAACCATGCTTTCCGGCCCCTCTGCTCCGCATTCAATCCTTTACTCTTTCATCTTCTGTCTCGTCCTCTGTTTTTTTTTTCATCTTCTTTTTCATCTTTCGTCAATATGCGTTCTCAACTCATTATGTTGGCCCTCGGTGCCATCGCTGCCGTCGCGGTTCCGGTCTCCAATTGCTCCGATGTAAGCAGTTCTACTCCAACCAAGTTGAGATATGCTAACGTCTCTCATATGGGTAGTGCGATGAAACAGGCAGCGCCAACAACACCGACGCCCTTATCCAAAATCTGGTCACGGATTTTGTTGCATTCAACAACGCAACCGCTGAATTAGCAAGCGCTGTGGTCGGGCTGGGTGGTGCCAACAGCGAGGCCATCAAATTGGCTCTCGACGAGTTGATCCAGGCAGCCACTGAGTTGGCAACAGACGCACAAGTGCTGAACAGCCAGGGCAGCCCGGACCCCACCGACCCCACCGCTTTGGCTGGACACTTGATCATCCAGGATATCGCCAATTTCAGTATAGCGAACGCCCATTTGTCGGCCACTTTAGCAGGCCCGAACGGCGTTGACAACCAGACCGTCACGGCGGTTCTCGACAATGCGATCAGCAGCATTATCAAATTGGCTGATGATACAGTGGAGGTGAACGTGCGCAGAGGCCAGGGTAATATTACCAACAATGCCTGAGCGGTATACCGATGGTAGATGGCGGGGTTGTTTTGAGGCTTAGTGTAGACAGCGGGTTTGGCGGGGGTTGTGGTTGACAACTAGTGACATTGGCTATCAATTTGGTAATGATTTGGACATTCTAGTTATTTGTGGGCATTAACCAGTGAATAGCTATTGTTTGTGACTTTGAAACACGCTGTCGGAGGAATGTGCTATCGAATAAAGCAAGTGTAAGGATGGCCGCCCTATCATAGTATAGCTTCCTATCCATGTTGAGGTGCCGTACCACTCTTGATAGCTATTCTTAGTTGACACTGTGACTTGTTGTCTTGGCCAACAATCAATAATACTGACGACTAGTACGCTAACACGTCACACGGAATGTCATGGTGTAGCCAACTTGCCACCCGAGTCGTCTGTGAATTTTCTGAGTAAGATGCGCACATTACATTCCTGGCTCTGGTTTACCAGACCAGGTCTCAGAATCGATAATTGATAACGTGATGCCCTGCGTAAATACCGGGCCACCCAGCTTCAGCATGTGATAATATCTAGAACAACCTAGACTTATGAGATCATTGTAAGTTTCATCAGGGAACACCATGGTGAAATTGTGGCATGGAAATGGACTGAACCAAAGCCAAACAGAGTTCTGATATTGCACCTTTGTAAAATTTGCCCTTAACATGGACATGGACACCATCAATATCAATGCCCTGAGTGACCCTCTTCGTAAAAAAAAAATTACTAAGTGATTCATTGTACAAACATTGGCCAGAGCCAGGGCTGCCCGGAGGGCCATCTACAATACTCCAGCTTGCATAGAGCTATGTCATCACTGCTTCAGCACCAACTCCAGCCAACAACATGCCCATCAATATCAAAATCAATATTAACACGTGATGCTAGTGCTGCCAAAGTTCAGTTCAGTCAGGTTCTTGCACGAAATTTGCAAACACTGAACTGAACTCTGGTTCATGTTTGACCATATGGTTGAACCTAGGACTGAATGTGCCCGAAAGTGTTCAGTAGGTCCAGTTCGAGTTTGAACCAGGTTCAAATGCAGAACCTGTCTGAAAATGAATAAAAACAACGAAAATATTAGTTCACCATGTAAACTTTACTTGAATGTGCTTACCTAGTCCTGAGTGTGCAGAATGGTCATTCTGATCCAATTGCCTTGTCTATTGAACCAATTCACTTGCATGGCCTAGTCAGTGCGGGTGTAACTGTAATGATAAAAATGTGTTTGTATTGGTGCGCAAATGAAATGATCAACATCTACATTAAAAAAATGGGGAAACCGGCAGCCTATTATCCAGTCCATCACATTTCCCTGCTTAAATGGATTCAATTGACCCTAAATACACACCAGTATGATGGCACGTTTGGCTAAACTTGAATGATGGGCAGGATGTAGATCTGCACAAAGAGGTTGTGAATAGCTTATATCTCAGGAACAGTTGCGAACAATGGCTCACCAGCAATTTTCCAACATCTCCCTTGAAAAACAATGTTGAACAATCCCTGCATCAGGCTTGTCAGTGCAGCTGTACCCAAGATCTAGCACAGTCTTTGCAGGTTGTAAGTGTGGTGCAAACAAAATCAGAACCTATTATGTAAATAATATTACCAGATGGGCAAATATTCTTTTTTAGTTACTTGATAACCAAAATAACATAATTGCCCAGTGCTATTACCAGAATTTGTGGTGAATGTTTTTCCTTGGGTTCAGACACATTCAAACCCATTCGAACAGGTTCAGTAAAATATATACACACCTGAACCTTGGGACCAAACATCACGTTCAGTTCCAGCTGTAGCCCAGACTTTGAACTGAACTTTGGTCAAATTCAAAGAAGTTCAGGTTTGAACCAAACTACAGCAGCACTAAATGTGTCCCTATCAATAGAGGTATTCACAGTAGACTCACAGTAGACTCAAACAACAGTTTGAGAGGTCATTTGAAAAACAGTTTGAGAAGTCTTGGTGTATGCAGAGGAATCCAAATTGGCACTGAAACTGAATTCAAACAGTTTCAGCTACAATTACTGTGAGTGGACTTTGAAAAAAGATGGGCTGTTCTCGGTTGCATCAGCATCAAACCAGAGCTCCTCATTGTTGGCAGAGGTGATAGCATTGCATTTGTCATCATCAGCACTCTCAGACACAATATATATGATCAAAAATGATATATTTTAATGATTTCTATATAACACACAGTATATTATTGCCAAATGTTGCAGACTACATCTGTGCAAGGAGCCAACAAAATGTTAACAGGGGCTCAACATCATCATGCACAACGACAAGCAGCCTGACAAACATAGGGTTAGAATTACATTTCAAAGTCTGACATGGTAGCAGTTTGAGACTGGTACTGAATTGCTGATGTACCAGAGCAGAAATCACATACACCACAATTTCTCAAATGGTTTTTCAAACGGGCTCTCAACCTGCTGTTTGAGTCTACTGTAAATACCCCCTAATGGAATAGTGCAATATCATTCTCATTTGCTCAGGTCATGATGACCACATCACATTGTTTACTTATACAACTGGAAGGTCTCAGAAGGTCTCAGAATGATGGGGTATTGAAGCATGATGAGGCTGCTATCAACCATAGTTGGTATATTTTTCTACCCTATCATACCAATTCATATGTCTCCACTGACTCTGCCTTCAATGAAGTTTGATCACTTTAACTTCATCAGGAAAACCAGAAAAAAACTTAATTTGTACTTGACATGCTTAATGCCACAAAATAAGTTAAATTCATCCGGGGACATAGCTTATGCCAAGTCATTTTTGCTTAATTTGCCACTTAATTTGCCTTAATTTGCACTTAATGTACTTGATCAAGTGCATTAAGACAGTAAGCCAGCAAAGGCCAATAAGTTTTTTTGGAGGGTTTTCCTGGTGAATGCAAAAACAAGAAGCTCAAACACCTCAAGAAACTGGTTACATGGTATGCATCGGTCTTCCATTCTGCCATGTGTGCACAAATGAGTGCATTAAGTCTGGTCTTCATAACACTGATGTTATTTATGCAGCATGGCACATAGCTCTTCAGTGGGCATTGATTTTTACTTATGGCTGCTTTATTTGTTATCATTATGGGAGTCACTATTGCTCTCCAGGAGTGATCACCAGCTGGATACAAACAGACCAATTTCCTTTCTAGATGATTACATAGGATTGGGCTTTCCCTTGGATTGACATACACTATTCTGCACCCTGCTCATACAACATTTTGCAACTTCACAAAATATGCCGCCTCCATGTATTTGATGTCATCATACACATATTCTGAACAAACCCATCTCCTATAACCTGGCAGGATTTATTTAATTCTTGTTGGACAGATGGATGCAACTTGTGGCATCAATTGTCACCCCACCACTTTCAATCCTCGCACCAGTCTGCTTTGCAGCTCATTCAGGTCCAAACTGAACTTGGTCCTTTTGCTTGTATCACCACAGTGGTCAGATTTTTAACACTCTTGTGCCTCTCATCATTCTGACTTTTCCATTTGCCTCCATCTCCTATGCCATGGTTTCTTTCTGTGTTTCAAGCTTTCATTGTTTTCTGGCCCGGTGAATCACACTGTCCCTTCAGTAGCTCATGATTGTGAGAATGCACAGTAACACTTGGTTGATGTTGAGTAGCATATGATGCATCCTATTGTGCAGTTGGCTGATATGATCATGTGATCCTCTGGAACCCTTCTATGGTTGCTTTTCCTTGGTACACAAGTCATACCTTATTGTTTTCTTTTTCATGTCTATCATTGAACAGATTGCCAAGATGAATTGCAGATCACAATAGATTGTAAGGACAGTCAATGCCATTGCATCCACTCTCAGTTCTACAAAATACATCCACAATTTCAAGCCATTTATACCTACAAAACCCTATATGTGCATACTTTCAGCAATTTACCCTATGGCACAAAGGCAGCATACCAGCCCAAAGCAGCTACTTGGAACTCCACACATAATCTCATTCTCTGAAAGAGAAATCAAAGAGGAACAAAGAGGAGGCTAGAAAGAATGAAGAGCAGGTTAAGAAGAATGCAGCTGAAGAAAAGAGGAAATACTTGGAATTAGAGGCTGAGCTTCAAGAGGTGAGGGCAATACTCAAGGCATAGGTGAAAACCTAAGAGGTTCATTTGCAGTGAATTATTGCCTCTTCTTTATTACCTCTGAGATGACTTGATGTTATTGGTTACTTGCTGCTTATCATTTTTCAACTTGCATTCAGTTTTGTGATGATCAAAATGTGGCATCTTGGTGGACAATTCCCATCTTCAATGTAAATACTCGACCAAATTCACTCAGATCCTAACTGCAGACATCCAACTGCAAAAACAGTTAGGTTTCCATATTTCATAGATGGACACACCGCAAGAATTATCATGGTCATCATCCACTTCTGTTTGTCAGATATTATATTCACTGTATCCCATGATACAATCTCTTTGTGCTGGCCCAAAGAGCAAGAACCACACTTTATTGAGGTATTTCATGTAGAAACAAGGTCCCACTTGTAAAATTGGTTGGCCAGTTGGGGTTGCAGCTTGGAGCCCAAACTCACTGATATCTGTGAGAGTTGTGAGGAGATTGGAATCAAAGTATCCAAAGAATTTGGACTTGTTGAATGTTTTTGTGAGTTCTGCAACTGTCACTGGGAGAGGCTTAAATTCATCCATCTCCCAGTCCTATCCATAGCTTTCAGTGAAGGCCTTCTTTGATGCTTCTGGAACATGAGTCCAATCAATTGGGGTAGTTGATCCAGAAGTAGGGATGAAACAAAGGCTGGATGGGTTCCCAAATATACAGTTTGACTTGACAGTATGAAGCAGGATGAATACCTGCCCCTGAATGGTTCTTAACCATCCATGTGACGTGGCACCAGAAAAAAGCCATGGCAGTGTTGTGGCTGCTGTGCAGTTTAAAAACATTGATAGTTTTCTTTGTGGATAAGTTCATTGATAAATGGAGACACAACACAAACAGCATTCAGCTGCATTTGTAAGTTACTGATTTCTGGGAAATTTCCAGCAGCTGATTGGCCTCAAAGAATATTTAATCAGAAGTTGAGTGTAATATCATCTCAAATCTTAGAAAATAATGTATGTACTCATGGGATTAGATAGCAGAGTCAAAGTAATTTCCCAGCCATCCATTAGTTCTGGGGCCTTTACATTTGTAAGTTTCTGTATGATACTTGTAGTGCTGATTTATTTGAAATGGCAGAGGAATCCATATGATTGCAATAAAGCAAATTTAAACATCTCCCATTACCCACATGTGTATGTCATTGACACAGCAGCATAGCACAGTATGCATGGCTCTGCACAGGCACAGCCATGCATGGCAGGTGCACAGCCACCATGTCACGGCCATGCAGGAAATCAGTTAAAATATTAGGTACTTAAATATGGGTCAAATAAAAATAATGGAAAAAATACAAGACAGCTTGCATTGTTTCTGCTCTTTATGCTGGGCACTAATCAGATAGTTTTGTACCAGATGTGTAATAAAATCCTAATTATTGTGAAGTGTCACTCTTGTCATGCTCATATTTAAGATCCAAGATGGATATTGTGAAAGTATTCTGACAGTTTACAAAAGTGACATTTAAAGGATCCAGGCATTAACACTTGATTTATATGATATCAGGAAGCCATGTATATGTATACTATGCTGGTATTGTCCTATCAAAACTGTATCTATGAAACATGCACATCTTATAACTGTTCTTTTGTGTTAATACAATGATACATTTTTTGATTCATACAATATGAGAATTGAATTGCAAGGATGTAATGCACACATTGTGGCAATGCACAGCTGCCACAGCACTGCCACAGCTTTTTCTTGTTGCCCCATGTGACAGCCTCCTTTCTGGGCTTTGCCACATCTCGCACCATGATACAAGTTGTTCCTCCATACATGGATCATACTCAGACACCAAAGTGGCCAATTTGGACCACATGGCCAAATTTGATGCAGTGGAGTTGATCGAGCTGGTTGATCCACCAATAGATGGGTCTATCATCTTCTGGTGCCTGCCTGGCCTCATTCTTTGCATGTTGTTGAGGCAAGCTGTCAAAGGAGGAAACATTATCCAGAGCCACCAAGTGTTGCTGTGGAGTAGTAACTGTAACTTGTGGCTGGCTCCAAGACTGCAAGTACTTGAGCAGTAACAAGGATTGACACCAAGTATAAGAGATCCTTCTGTCATCTGCCATGCTTGAAGCTTAAGACCCATATCAAGTTATGTGTTAGGTCAACCATCCATACCAGGTTGGGGGCCAGATATAAACCATTATGGCATCGGCTGATGTTACTTAATCCACTTCATCAATGTTTTATCCCACATTTTGGACAACACAATTGCAATGATGCATGATGTTTCCATTATGCTATGCATATAATCAATATCAAATATCATGAGATACTGTGAGATATCCATTTCTAATGCACTGATTTCTGTTGTGTGGTCCTTCTCTACAGTGATGATGGTTCATAAATCACAAAGAAGATATTTTGGTCTCACTAGAATTCTCATCTGATTTGATGTAGAACATGTGCATCAAAATGTTTGTCCAATCCTGTTGAAACTCAAATTGCTTTTCCAACTGGGTATGGGGCAGCTTTGATGGATGATAGTGGATGATCCAATAGAGGCAGATACCAGTAATAGGATTAAATTGATGGCCCTCAAAAAATCTATATTCCAGCTGTATCTAGGTAACAAGGGTGAGTGAGCATTTCTGTGTGATGGGTCTTACATGTTTGTTCTGCAGAGCACATTTTAAATTGACCCTGTTCTTCAGGCTATGCCTATACTCCACCACTCCATGTACCCTAATTGTAATGTAGACTAGCTATTGCCATACACTGCATTGCAATTTTCTCAGCTATAGCAATGCAGTTTATGGCAATAGCAGTCCACATTATGATTTTCCTACAGGGACACCTCTATACTCACTCAACTATTCTAGTTCACAATTATCATTGCAGGGTGAATTCTGCTGAAGATTTATGATGGCTTGGCTTAAGAAGGCATGTCACTGTCATTCACTCTGTCATTTGGATAAGGTGCATTTGTTATTTTTGGAATTTTCCACTAAACCAGGTTCCATTGTAACTTGATTGTAGACTAGTGATCTGTAAATTTGGAAGTCTGCCCAAATTAACTGTTAATTAACACAGGCCTCTGCAAGGCCCTGATTTACACCTGTAATTTACTCTAATTTATGTGGGAAAAGCTCCCGAGAACTGGAGCAAATTTATATTGATTAGACCTAATTTACCATGAAATTTCCAGGTCAAATTGGATCAAACCTGGAATGTCTCCCACTCATCCTCTGGCTTTGACATTCACGTAGAAATCTAGATCCAGGGCAAATGAAGAGTGCCAAGAAGCCATAGGCAGACTTCCTGGGAATGTGCTGGTAGTTTTTCAAGATAACCTCAGAAGAATTAGTTGGGTATCCAGAGGTTTCCGTGATAAACCTGTGGGCTCAGCTGTGTCAGATGATTTTCAAGAATGTCAGTTATCCAATAAAATACATTATTTAGAGCCTACTGCATGTGGCACAACCATATATTATGTAGGCTTATGTGAGCTACAAGGCTTCATGGGATGTTTGAATGATGTTTAGTGATGCTAGCCACAAAATGTGCCAATTTTACACCATATTCCAATTTTACACCCCAATCTGAGCCCATTCCAACTTGTGTGACAGTAAATCACACCTAATTTACCTCTGTTAATTAGCACTGTGTTAATTAACACAGCCAATTTTCTGGACCACTATTGTAGACATCCCTGGTACATACCCCTGCACAATTACACATCCCAGGTGGGGTTTTTGTTTTATTGCATGTGGATGACATAGTCCAATGATCGCCAATCAGATATCCATGATGAGTCACTCAAATTTATCAAGTCAGATGATCATAACAATGGCCCTCTGGGCAAACCTGGCTCCGGTATGTTAGAAGTGAATATAAAATCTTGATTATGAAATAACTTATTCTGATGATAAAAAAGTCCAGTAATTTGTGCTTCTGTCCCAGTATTTACAGGATTAAAATTCTTATTCGTTGACTTGTGTAGGCACGAACACAAGAGAACAATTTGAAAGCACTCAATCAAGAGAACCTTACCAAGAATATTAAATTATTGCATATTGTGTTATCAGTTCCAATCCATCCACTAAGGGTGGATTGGAGGGGATGTAACTAGTAGCATTTTACCGTAAATCATTGAATAGCACGTGGTACTAAAGTTTCCGCTTAAATCGCGACGGACAATTTGTGATCTGAAGACCTGTCTACCGTTACCGGAGCCAGGAATTGCTTATGACGTGCAAGTCACCCCTGCTTGTGATCATGGTCTGAAATATTAGCAGTTTCTGGTTGAGATGCATGCTCTTCGGCCACGTACATACATGCAATTCATTACCAGGAGGTAGACTTCTATCTGTACATATAGCAAGTGGACATACATTTTCAGTTAATTTATTTCTGGCATGTATTCGCGAACAATAATTATGCCAAGTTATAGAAGATGTCCTTGAAGGCGAATATCTCTGCTGCTTGCACCTATCGTCAACCGAATAATTCCCTTTGGTTTTCGCCAACCTTGATCCGAAACGTCCCAGATTGACAAATCGTGTCTGGAGAGGGTGATGGTCACAGGAACCCTCTGACCCGGGTGTACTTCAACGTTGGTGAAACCTTTGAGCACCGAGGGCGGCTCTCCGGAGAACGCCGGAAAGTTGACATAGAGTTGGGGGATCTACAGTGAAAGTAAGCTTGATTTGTCTCTTTGACACATATCAAAAATGCAAGATTCACGTCACCACCATACACCTTGCCTGTATTCTCGACAGTAAAGGTCACCTGGTACGCTGGCTCATGGAGCCTAATTTTCAGTCAGTAATAAGGACTCGACATAGAGAGAATGGAGCTCACCATAACGCCGTAGACGATCCTTCAGTGATCACAGTCGCATGGCCAGCTTCCCAATTTGTAATTTCGTCACGCTGGAGTCCGGTAAAAGCTTCAATTGCACTGATCGTGAGATTCCTGTAGTGGAAAGATGTATAGCTCAATCCAAAGCCAAATTCAAATCGCGGAGTGATGTTTTTCTGTCGGCGTTGAGGAAGGTGTCAGAAGGATGCAAATGAACGATTAGCTACTCACAGCATCGAAGTAGCGGTAGTCTATGAGTAATCTAGTCAGAGATAAGCTTAGTGTACTATTTACAAACATCTAAACCTAAAATATTTGGAAACATACCTACCCTTCAGTATAGTTGATCTTCACAATATCCGGAGGATTTCCTCCGAAGATAAGACGCGCAGGATAGTCCGAAGCATTCCGCGCAATGGTATAAGGCAGTCTACCTGATGGATTCCAATCGCCATACAGCACGTCCGTAATAGAGTGGCCAGCTTCTGTACCCGGTAGTCCTGCCCAAAGTACCTGCATTGGTCATTATGTTAGAGTGCGTCGGTGTGGTGGGTGATGGAAATATTACGGCAGTGATGTTAGGATGGTCTATCCAGGGCTCTATGATTAATGGGCCAACGCTATGGACCACCACAATGGTATTATTGTTCTGGGCGGCGACCGCTAAAACCAGATCATCACCGCCATGCCAGGCAGTCAAATTGTTCCTTTGAGCGTCAATGAAACGTCAATTGTCAACGAGGACCAACGAATTGAAAATCGCTGACCTATCTCCATCGTTTCCGTCGACGCTAACGATATCCTCCCCAGAATCTGAGTTAATGAATACGAGAGCAGCAGATTTGCGAATTGCGATGTTGCCTGCTGTGGGGAGATCAAAATTGTCCAAAAGCCAAGACACAGATGTTCTGTCCTTCCGCGCGCGCGCTTGAATAGCTTCTAGAGGCTGATTGTTGTTGGTGAGGTTAGCGGTAACTAAGTCAAATGTCCATGATAAACGACTTACTGTTATTAGATAAGTAAAATTCGCGGTGCTATCAGACATATATGATGCCGGATGTAAGGCGAAAGAAAGAAAGAATTCCAGTTTCTCTACTTACCCAGATCCCCACCCCATAGCCAAAATGCCGTCGCTCCCAGCTTGAAAGGTAAACTGGTTTGGACCCGCCTTCCCCGGTCCAGCATCATTCCCGATGAGCACTAAACTCCTAGGCTTTTTCAACGGCAGGGCTCCCCTGTTATTCTTCAACAGCACCGTACTCGCGGCCCCGATCTCTCTCACCACTTTATAATGATCATCTTGTACATCCACTCGTCCGTTGGTCGCTTCATCATCCGGGAGCCAGGAATTGAAGTTCACATGCGGATAGGAAGAGCCATCTTGGCCAACGAGGTACCACCCAGCGAGGATACGGGTGGCCATGTCGTTGACACGGGATAATGGGATTGTGCCATTGTTCGTCATAGCAGTGAGATTGCTGCCAAAGTAGGAGCCGCCTGAACCAAGACCGTCCGAATCAACAGTAATGTCTCCTGGCATCGTCATATCCAACCCTGCGACGGCAGATAGCGTAGATGTAGTAACAAACCAATCGGACATTACATCTGAATAATGATTTAATGGTGCTAGTCATTGAGTCAATACAGATATATGACTTACATCCCTGAAACGCAAACTCTCGCTTCAAGACGTCGTTCAGCATTTTTTCATTCTCGCATCCGTGGGTATCATTTACGAGGTCTGGAGAATATTAACCAATAATTACATATGTTAAAAGAGGAAAGTACGCACTAATGCTGCACATGAAACTGGTTACTCCGGCCATGACACTCCGTAAAAACGGGTGCGCATAAATTTCATGCTGAGTTCGATCATCAACATCGGAGCTTGACATCGTCCTGTTGTGTTCTTGCTCGCTGAAAATAAATTTAGTGTCGCTATCCTCCCTTTCTTGATTTAAACGCCAACTTATTGATGAAATGCTTTGCACAAGCTTGCACTCCAGCACTCTACGTCAACGTTAGTATATCAGCTTGCGAATGCTGATCTACAAGAATCCAAAACTAACCTGGATACCTAAGATAGTTTCATAAGCAGCCTCTCCGGTTAGAAACGGATCAGCACCGAACCCTTCCCAATTCCGTCCAGCTTGCGGTAGACGCATCATGTTCATCATTGGCCCAAGTGCAACATTTACACCCTTCCCGGCATGTTCGCGGCCAATTGAAACGCCGCGGAGACGGATGAGACGGCGGTTCCAGCTACAATAATAAACTGCATTTAGCTGGCGGTGGTGTTTGTGAATGTCGAAAAAAGCACGTACGTGGCTGCTGCATTTATACCTGCTGGGAATGCAGTTACGTAATCTGCGGCACGAACTCCTAGAGGAGAGTCCTGGATATCCATGAGCTAAAGCGCGAACGGATGACATTTATTTAATATAACAATCAATTCACCTCAAGACACAGTCCAGGCCAGCCTCTACCGTCGACAGGTTCTATCGCAGGGATGTTACCCACACACAGTCCCTTCATCCAGCCAGCGCCTGTAGTTACACTGACTTTTTCCTCGAGCGTGAAGCCTGCGATCTGGAGGATAATGAAAATTCATCAATCGGGTTAGATGATGGGTGTGTTTAAAAATAAGGTGGTTTGAAAATAAAGTTGGAGAGAACATAATCCAGTTCATCCAGAATCACAGCTGAAAGGCACGGCGGTAGCTATCAGAACCTTTGGTCGTGCACGTGCAAAGGCCCACCGTCGTGGCTAACGATATTCGCATACGGAAGCAGTTACAATCGGAAAAATCATTGAACAAACCTTCGCTTTAGCTTTCTCGTAAGCAGCGGCCCAAGCGGGCCCAAAGTCAGGAACACTTTTCAGGTCTGGCTCCACAGGAGGACGCTTAGGATTCGTCGATGGAAATATGCCAGCAATAGCAGATTGTGTAGGGGTCGGAAATGGTGTAAATGAGTAGTTCGAAATCGGGAGGGTAGATATGCCATTTTCTATTGGGGGTTGACTCGATGATGAGGTTCCCAAAGAGGACGAGATTGCTGGGGCGGAGGTGGCAGTGGAGAAAGATGAAATGACGGAGGAACCAGACGAATGAATCGAGCTTGCAAACAAACTCGACTGAGAAAACGGACCGTTTGAACGTGCAACATTGGTTACGAGAGTGTCTTGTAGGTCTGACGGCGATGCAGCTACTAGTGCGCCAGGAAGGAGGAATGGCACGATCAGTAACCGCGTAGACCTGAAAAATGCCATCTTGCGAGGTGCGACTTACATGCATGGCAAGAAAGCTTGGTTACTTATGGTGGCTTTTGCCTCTGCCGTACACTCGTCGTTGCAGAGTGCATGTGCAACAAATCCGAGGGATCGGCCCGGAGACTCGGCGATAACTATGCCACCGAGTGCATTTTAAATTTTGGGTCCACGTGATCTCTGTTGATTTGGGGCCGATCATCACCTGAACAAATTCTCTTCTGTCAAGGAGTCCGCGTTAGTACTCAGTAATCTCATCTCTTTGTGTTGATGCTTTTAATTTACTCTGCTTTCTTCGTACTAGCAAATATGGCTCGCTGGGATCGTGATACACAATCACTCTGAGCTGAAACTGCATGTCACGTCTTCGTAAGTGCTGAGCGCTAGGGACCTTTCATCATTACATTGTCGGTTTAAATTAACTTGTGCTTCGTTTTGCACGGGATTTCTTAGATAAACGGAATTACAGAAGCATCCCTACATGTACTCGTATCCTCAAAAGCAGTGAGACTTCGGAGCTAGCGCTTAACTGGCATCCAGGCGCTGCTGTTTCGGGATATTATCTTCAATCAGTCAAAGTTTCTCGACCTCTGTCGTCGCAGACCATAAACCCCAAAAATATTGGAGCGATATAGTCCTGTCGCTATTTCACGAAGGTCCGGGAAATAACACACCTTGACATTTTCCCACCCCGCTTTTACTTGTCGGGTTCAAATTCTTCACATCGAAGGCGGCATTAGTTAAACGAATTTGTATTTCTCGTACTAGGTCTCACCAAGGGCCTTGGATGCCCGACTACCAGAGGACCCCATGACCAGATTAGAAGCGGAGTGAAGGTATTTCGTTCAATCTATGCCTACAACCATTCAGCCCAGCAATTTTACTAAGCTATTGATAGCACCTTCACTATCACTGGCACTCGTCGGTGAACAAATCGCATCTTTGAGACACTCAATTTTGACAGCTCACTGAGTTGTAGATATCCTTATTGCTTATCGGTGATGTGGAGGGACAGTCTCGTTTCATTTACAGATTCCAGGGAAAGGTATGGTCTATAACATTTATGTCTATCAAGCGCCTCCATCTACTGTAGTTCATTCGCTTTAAAAATATGCCTCAATCGTCTCCTGATCGGTTAAGTGCCGCCTTCGCTTGCCCATCTATGACTCTGCTCCTCGGCGACAGGGTATCTCATTGGCCGCTTATTAATGATAGCAATGCTGTCTGGTCTGCGCGCATGAGTGCTACCAGTGCACGGCGAGCTTTTGATTATGGTTGGTTATATGGTAGGTTGCGTGTTTCTCGATTGTTCCCAGCTAGCCCCGAAATTTAGATTAAATTCGGACCGAAACCATGCTCCCTTGGCTCGAGATCATATCAACGCGTCTTTTGTGAGGCATGATCACATATGTCTCCCCTGGACGGGGGGCAGGTAAGTGGATCGTAGACCTGCCGCGAGCGTCGTGCGATTTGTACGTCATTCCGCCCTCGGTGCTGTAGGGACCAGAGCCGGAGTGAGAGGGGGGATGCATTGGCACGATTGAGCGAGGTGCATAGGAATGGTGCGAGCCAGCGCCGTGGGATTTTGATTGCGATGGTGAGTGGGAATAGTTAGTGGGTGGGTGGGAGTGGTGGGATTGTGAACGAGGTGCGGCTACGTGCTCTTGTATATCGGCTAACGAGCCACCTTGACTAGGTCTCGAAGACAGTTGGGACCCTCTCGATTCCCTCCGATCAAGTGACCTGTTCATCTGCGAGCCTCCATGCCCAAGCTGCGATGGTCTAGCAATAGCCGCACTTGCGCTCACGCCAGATTTTGACCTCTGTAGAGCAAGCGACTCATTTCCATCCCGTTGCCTAACGGTAGCCGCACGATTACTACCATTGGATTGCAACTTTTGCGATTCGTGGTGCGATGATGTGGGATGGGATGTAGAATTAGGAGCGCCGCCGTTGGTAGCGGAAGCGACGAAGGGATTGGAGTATTGGCTTTCGTGGGCCTTCGAATGGGAGACCCAGTTCGAGACGCGATCTTGGGTGCGCATGTAGCGTTCATGTGCGGCCGGAGAGTAGTCGTATTCTGTCATAGTAATGAGACGATGGGTGAGGTGTAATGTAGATTAATAGACGATTGCTATGATAGATTGGTATCGCGGTGTGTTATTGAAATGCGGAGTATGTTACCTCAAAAATCTACATGGCTGAGGTATATATAGTGAAAACGGGGAACGGAGAAATGCGGAGTACAAGAAAAAGGTATTCGGAGACGAGGGACATACCATACCGAAGCTGAGTGAACAAGTCCGTCTAATAGGCACTACTCCGAGGACGCACTGGCAAACCGGATCTGGTTTCCGATTTCCGCACGATATTTGATTCCACGGAGTACTTCTCATCTTTTTCTCCGTAGATATTGTTTCTCTTACCGACTGATCTGCAACACTTTTGAATGCTTCAGTTGTACTTTGTGTCATATTATCTTCTCCGTGGGTGTATCTGGAGAGCTAAAGCGAATTTGGCCGGCTTAACCCTAAGCCATGATCGTATTCCTCGCAAAGTTCCGTCCTGATTCCGTCATGTCTCTGTAGACTGTCAATGCCACATTATCATTGCGGTTGCGTCCGACGCCGCTGACTGAAAGCTAGTGGCTGTGGTGTTGACGTCAGTAACTCTGCGGGCAGCCGCGGACCATTAGTCTTGATCCACTTCATAGTATCCCATACGAACGATTATTTAGGTAGCAACCTGGCGGTCTAGTAAGCACGTATTATATACGTTGGAAAATGCCGTGTAGCTAATCGTCTCATCCCTGTGTCAGCGGTTGCCGTTGAATATATGTGTTATGCACCCAAGCCTCGGTGCAGATAAGCACACACACGTTTCTCATCATCCTTCTTTGGTCTACCATCCGATCTTAGAAATGCAGTATGAGTCTACTGTACACCTGGCTTGAAATTGGATGACCGGCGATTTTGGAGTTATAATGGTCGTTCTCGCCTATACCCTCTTTCATACGCCTGCAACACACCAATACATATCAATCATGCTGCGAAACAAGCTTCAACCCGTTCTTCGCTTCTCGGTCGATGCACGGTTATGAAGACTCTTCTCTTGTTACATTTGACAGACACCGGAAACTACCGTAAGCAGGATTTGTTGTGGGCGCACGCTAGTATTTGGGCTGGTTGATGCCGACCTGGATGATGATGGCCATGTTCGGAGGAAAGAAGGAGCATAGGCTCCTATGTTGAGAATCGCGGTGGCCATCGAAATGGACTTTTGAGCGTAGGTACGGACGTCGTTCAGTCGTACCTGTAGTCTTAAAGAGGTGACTGCGATTTCAGGAACTCGCAGTCAGGAACTTGGATTCACACTCTGTCGTCGAGCACCTTTGACGTGATTTACAACTGTGATCAGGATGACCGTTGGCGCTGACGTCTCATTGCCGTATCTGATTCACAAGAATCGACTTGTCTTTAGGTAAGTGCACCTGGTTTGGGGTGTTATTCGACACTCATTTGCCGCTTTCCCCCAGTGGCATTGTTTTAATTAAGTTTTTGGCGCTCAGCGTCAAATTTCGTGCTCAGTTTTGGCATGTCAAAGTGGACTGATATTGCATCCAACGCATCATGCACAAGTCAGATTGGTTGTCGGTAATCCGAACACTATATTATTGGCTTATTAGATAGGAATTCGACCAAATAGGACCAAGGGTGTGCTGAGGCAGGCGGACACAGCCATTGCATCGCAATCTCGTTTTTAGCTCCATCGCTGGACTCCCACCAGCAGGTTGACTTCATCCGTACAGGACTAGCCGAGGAGGTTATTATAGGTTCATTATTGGGATAATTAATAACGTCAATAAACGTGAATTGGAGTTTTTTTTGTAACTTTGCCAGGATCAGTGAATGGAGCTATATGAAATTGATACTTGTCTACACACAAAAGTATCAGGCACGTGCCAGCGTCAGGCATAAATTTTTGCCTATAGTTCGTCCCCTGGCACCGAGGAATTGTCCGTAAAATAAGGAACTCGCAGCCCATGAGGGGTCATGGCAATAGACGAGATTACTTGAATGAATACAAAGGCCGGAATATTTGAGCCTGGAACTTGGATTACCAACGGGTTGTAAGTAGTCTGATTCCTGCGGTGTAACCTATTCCCCAGATTATAATGATTCGTAATTCTCAGTACGGCTCTATTCGAGAGGAAAGAGGACCTTTCGTTATCGGACATCACACTTACCTCCGTTTATCGCCCCAGTTCCTGTTATCCTGATGCAACCGCTTCGTTGGGACATTTTTCCTGGTCAAAGATTTCAAACTTGCACCAACTGACTCGTCACGGTCAATAACCCATTATTTCTATTTGACCAGCATTCAATATTGTTCCCTTTCAGTTCCTGATGGCATTTTATTTTTTCCACTCTGCCATCCTGATCTTCTCCATTCATTTTATTTCTATCCAACTCTGTGATCCTAGCGGTCTCTGTGATATGCTATATTACTAATGATCCTATCCAGCCTTCTGCTATTCTGTATGCTGTGAGAGGTAATATTCCTCCTCTCCACTCTAGGACGCTGGAGCAATCAAGGCTGGTAATATGGCCAGACATACTTCAAATTCCGACACATATGAGCCATTATGTTTCAAATTGCTTCTGCCCAATATGACATATAGTACTGTGAGTCTATCCAAATACTGTGTCCAATACGCTCACAATTCCAGGGCAATTTCTGCAGCGTGAAAAAACCATATGATCTCTTCTCCTTCTGGCTCATTAAAATAAGTTGTATCTTGTGATAGAGAACATCTCGATCAATACCATGATACGGAACCTCATGCTGTGGGTGTTTCCGTGCGGAACATGCGTGACGGCTGCTCCCTTGATTGTTTATTTTTTGACATGGAAAATCAAATATCAACAATACTGTACCATTTCGACCGAGTGTTCACAGGGTGTGACGCGTGATGCTCGTGAACACTATTTGTTAGAGTTCACAGACGAAATTTTGCCGTGACAAGCGGCAAAAGTGTTCATTTTGCGCCTAAATATTGCCTAAATAGGCAGGTAAGCCGCAAAATTACAAATAAATCGACCTAATCAAGCGTTCACGGCGGCCTGTGACCCGTGATGAAACACCTCAAGTGTTCAGTTCACGGGCGCTCGTGACGCGTGACCGAACGGTCGAAATGGTACAGTATCAAAATTTGATGGAATATTTCGGACCAGGTCTGCAAATCAACAACTGTCGACTTTGCTGCCTCCTACGCTCTCTTGAGACATAGAAACTGGAATACATGCATCCGACATCGATCAAAGCTGCGCATAACCGGAGTTTGTCCAATCATTTATCTGCTATGCCATCCTTCATTCTGAAATGCCTGCGTCGTATCTGGTCCTTCTGTTTTACTTGTTGATGGCAGAACAAACAACGAGATCCCAGAAAATGCATTGAACTTCCGTTTTGGGCACGGAGCGGCGCGCCTGCCATTACATAACCCTCTTTTACATGCCATGACGCTGGCAGTAGCAGGCAGCACTCAACCACTGCGCCTCCTAATGCTGCTTGATTAAAATTTCCCGTCTCTTGCTTCATAAATTGACCAGCACTGTCAAACATCGCTCTTCTATTGACCATGATAACCACCCTAGGATTCTCAGTCAACCGTCACAAGTCGCGAACCGCGAACACGAAGCGCGGCATGTGCTACTGGTTCTCGGTGCAATCAAGGCGATGCTATTGGACTATGGAAGAAAATGGGACAGTGATGTATCTTCCATATGTGAGCTATAACATTCGGCAAAAATAGAGCAGGACTTACAATGGCGGCTGGGACAGTGATGGATCGGCAAAGGTGGGTCCCGCAGATTCCGTATTAGCGTCTCCGCATTTTTCCCGCTGTCGAAAGTATGGCGACTAGTATCACGGATTTATCACCCCTCCGGATTTCAAGACATCCTACCTCGTATGGTATAGGATAGTCGACACGATCGCTTATATTGCACTGGGCGACCAGAAGATGGATGGGCGCCAGGATTTTTTGAACAGATATTGCAACGCGCGTGAAGGCGTTGAATACGGCGACGTAAAGTGGATTGATACATTTTCCGGAAATTAGGCCAATGCAACTGAGTGATGGCGCATCAAACGGCGGCGACATACGGCGAATGACATCGGATTATACGGAAGGTTTGTCAAATTCATCGATGTACGCCGAAATACTTATCCGTTTTAAACCGATCCGCCAATATATAGTGTACGCTATTAGCCAGCGAATTCTAATGACCGACGGTGTCAGTCGAGTGACGTCACCACCGAACCCTGTTTTACTGCCATTAACGAGCCCGTGTCAGTAATAATTGCTCCGGAAGAAAATTTGACGAGGTTCGCTGTGCTTTCTACAAACATTATATGTCGGGCGCGTACATCTACGACACTCGTGAACTTCGGTATACTGCGGTTGCCATCTGTCGTCGGCACCTGTTGCGCCGCCAGTCAGCTACAATACTCACGAAACATTTGTTCGTGCTCCAGAACATGTTGGATATTTTGATCCGGAACATCTGTATAAAAGGGACGCCCGAAATCATACCCGCCATCGCCGTTCAAATTATATTGGTGCAGTGGTTTCCTGTTTAGCAGAACTATTAATCTATCACTGCCTAACTCTATGATTTGCAGTAGAATAACCTAGGAAACGACAATATCGCATATCTGTGCAGCAGCTCAAAATTTCTGTGTTTTCTGGAAAGCAACCGGTAAAGCCATCTTTAAAAACCTTGACACGACAGACCACGGCCGTATATCTTTATCGCGCACTCTATGTTGAGAAAATATGGATGAATCGTATAAATCGTTGCGAATATTCGCCTCATAGACTCCCGCGATTGAATATCAATTCATATCTTGAGCAAAACCGCCGAGCGTTTTGAACATATGGTAGGGTCGTACATCGGTGTACATTAAATTTTTCACCGGCTGGTATAAAGTTGGTCTGCGTTGACATATGGGTAAAGCAGGGAATCCGCCTGACTGTATCTTCAAACGCTGGAATTTCTAGCCATGGGAAAGGTCTCCGTCTTCTGCTGCGTGAGTCGACCCCTTGGTTCAATTCTGGCACATCCTTGACATGACCTGTAGCTCTCTGGCTGTACCCCAGAATCAGCTCAAGCTCTGATAAATGATTTTGCATTCGCCGATACAGAAGGAAGGTCTGGAGCGCTCGTTATAGATGCAGTCAGGACAATTATTTCGGACGATGAGAGAGAAGGCCAGCAAGACGTCACTATTATAGGTGAGCTATGCCGTTTGGGAAACGGAAAAAGTACAGCAGCCTGACAATACTATAAGGCGCCGTCGACGAGAATGGGAAATTGGTCTCTGACGTTGACGGCCCTCTTGATGGTCTGACAAAGCAGGCTGCTCTGCAGATTCCAGACGCGCTGCTCCGCGTTATTTCCCACTGTTGGATGGGCGATGACTGGTATTACGGATTGGTTGCCCCTCCCGATCCTATGGCACCCTACTTAGTTGCATATGGCGCAAACATTGTAGTCCAATCGGCCTCACTTCCAATACTGTCTAGGGCGACAGGAGGAAGGATGACCCCACAACGACTTTGGAGGTTGGCCATGTGGCACGGTTTCTCGGAAGGTAGAGATCGTGACGTGTTTGATGGAATTGATTATGGTGAAGTGGTTGTTGGAATAGATAAGTATATGCGTCCAACACCTGGCATTGATGATTTGTTGGGACTCGAAACGATTGGCGACCTGGAAAGAATTAAAATGGAAATTATTCATAAGGGTAAATTTTGGATTTGGATGAGACCAGACCGGCGAGTGGTATTCAACATATCATAGCTAATTACTCACGATTATATGATTCTTAGTTTCCCATTTCAAAGCACAGATCCCGGGAACAGTCCAATCCATACTGAGAGGCCGTCAAACCCATCGCAATCTGCCATTGAACACCTCCCCTTCGAACTCATCTACCAGATCGTACATGAACTTCCGCTGCGGTCGCTGCTTTCCTTCGTCTCCACTTCTCGGCAAATGAGGGCCAATCTTCTGGGTACCGAGTCGGATAGGAATGCTCTGGCCTACTCATGGATAGTTAAACGTGCACCTTGGTATTTTCCAGACGAAGGATCTTTAGGCGCTAAGGACACCGTTGGCTGGCAATATTTGAAAAGGTGTTTTGAGAGTGGGTCAATGAGGAATCGGAAGAGAATATGGAGGGTGGCAGAGCAGCTAGAACAAATGTCTAACGTGATTGGAATTTGAGCCTTGATGTTGTTGATAACCTAACGGGTGCCTCTGTAGTTTTACTGTTAAGTATGGTACACGGGAAAGCTGGATCACAACCGATATAGTGATTCTGAAAGGCAGACCAATACAATTTCTGGTCATGGAAGAAAAGGCCTCCGTCTTATGTTTCGTACTATAGGTCTTTCTGCCCCGCCTCCCATTTTTTAGCTGTTGGTTTTTGATACAACGACGTCCATTAGCGTGATTGCTGGCTGTCGAAAGCGCAACTCAACAATATTTTACGCAACCTCATATCATAAGAGACAGATCATATCATTGTTCAATCTACGTTACTTTAAGAAGTCACCATGGTATCTCCCCGTAAACAATCCGACTTATACCTCAACCACTTAATCGGCTGATATCTGAAGGGGCATCTTGAAAACGGCTCGATGAGCCTTGAGGAGTCGCAGGGGGATATGGAAGATTCCAGAGCAGCTAGCAACAATAGCTGTTTGAGTTGGGATTGGACTTTTTGCTTCTCGATTTATGCAGTATTAACGCATTATCCCACTTCAAGATCTGCTGTGTAGAATGTAGAATATCAATACTGATGTCACGTTATGTCGGTACGCTTGAATTTAATGAGCCTTGCCACCCTTTCCAGCATGTATCCAGCTTGCTTTTTCTCCCACATCGCGAATGAAATGCGCCGATGTGTTATATCGCCCGGTTGAATATCAAATACTTTACGTGAGTCATCTGGTTGAGACTGCATGTAAGACCGACGCTTTTTCTATCCGAGGCTTCCAGTAAAATGTTCCAAACCAATACAGGGTGTGGCGGTTCTCTACCAAGAGTTTCATCTCGGGAACGCTGTAACAAGACGAGCATATGTATACCGTCGTGGTTTGTGTGACCAAATAGTTTTATACGTGCCGAAACTCGTCGATGATGGACCATGGTGACTATTGCTAATCTAGGTGATCAGAGTAACTTTCCTCTGTACTTCGCTCGTGCCAGTGTCTCCGAGCTTCCTGACCCTCGGCAGAAACGGGATGAATCATCCCGAGAATGCACGGTTAGACTGGATGATAACGGTAGTGTGGAGGAATGTTTCCGGCGACTGTGCTGCTCGGATTGAAAACCACGAGTAATCAGGTAGGATATGGATGTCCTGCAGTCCCAGAGCCCAAGTCAACGACGAGACTATCGACGATCACCGATAGCCGTGTAATATGTTGACGTACGGCAACGATCACCACAAGCCGTGATTTTTTAACGATGCACGGCGTCAGTCGGGTAACGTTGCTACGGAACGATTTATTAGTACCAGTACCAAAATTCAGAAGAAAACAGCCTACACCACGACTTCGCTTCCAAAATTTCGAAATTTGAGGTTTGAGCCATGGGAAAAGTCTCGACCTCTTGCTGCGTGAGTAGTAGACCTTTCATTCAATTGTCGAAGCGTTTTCAATTGTCCTGCAGCTATCTGGCTGCACTCCGGAATCGACTCAGGCACTAGCAAATACGTTCGCATTTACCGACATTGGCGGAAGACCAGGCCCGTTGGTCCTCAGTGCAATTGAAGAAATTCTTTCTTGCGACGAGAGAGAAGGACAGGAGGACGTGACTGTCATGGGTAAGCCATACTGTTCGGCAAAAATAAATGAAGAACACACAGAAGAATTGACGATCCCCTAAGGCGCTATCGGGGAGAACGGCAAACTGATCTCGAGCACCGATGGTTCAGTAAAAGAGATTGCTCTGCAGATTCCAGATGCGCAATTTCGTATCATTCCAAACTGCTGCATGGGTGATGACTGGTATTACGGATTGGCCGCACCGCCTGATCCTACGATGTCCTTTTTGGTTTCCTTTGGGACAAATGTCGTAGTCCAATCGGCTTCCCTTCCTATTTTGTCTATGGCGACAGGAGGACGGATGACACCACAACGACTTTGGCGGTTGGCAATCTGGCAGGGGTTTTTTGAAGACAGCGATCGCAATTTGTTTGACGGTATTGATTACGGCGAAGTGATGGAAGGAATGGGTAGGAATATAAAACCAACGCCTGGCACCAGTGATTTAAAAGGGTTCGAAGAATTGGGTGACGTGGAAAGGATAAAAATGGCGATCATCCACGAAGGTAAATTTTGGATCTGGATGCGACCAGATCGGTCAGTCCCATTTGACATATCGTATCCAACTGTTAATGCTCATCAGACTCGTAGATTTCCATTTAAAAGCACAGGTTCTGCCGACGAACCTGTTCACATTGAACCGCCGTCATATGATGCTGCGCATTCAGCATTGGAACTGCTGCCTTTTGAGCTCGTTTCCCAGATCGCAAATTATCTTCCGTTGACGTCGTTGCTTTCGCTCGTTTCAGCTTCTCGTCAACTCCGGTTCGAGTTCCTTGGTCTTCCGTCAGACCGAGACGCACTGGCGCGCTCATGGATAACCAATAATGCACCTTGGTATCTCCCAGAGGAAAAATTGCGCTTATGCGCTGACGATGTGGTTGGCTGGGAGTATATAAAGAGGTGTGTTGAAAGTGGGTCGATGAGGAACCGGAAGAGAATATGGAAGGTTGCTGAGCAGCTAGAGAAAATGGCTAATGAGATTGGAATTTGATCTCGGTTCACTCGACACCAAGTACTGTGATTTGCTGCTGTGAAAATAAAAGAAATTGTTCACCGTCGTATTTGAGACGAAGATTGGTTCCTCAGCTGGCTCCGGTGGCAGCCGGCGAGTGACTAGTCCACATTAGCAATGTCGTTCGCCCGCCATCGCAATCCCAGCGGTGGACAGATTGAGGCATGAAAACATAGACATGTTCCGGTGACCCTCACAATATCCTTCCGTTACCCTCTGCTGCAAACCTCATGAACATGATCTTGCCAGGCGAGCTGACATCCAACTCGCTTTATCGCCATGGCAGCACTGTAGACGACCAGCCTCCATCGCCTGTCCCGTCAGAGGCTCTGCCAGAGTAACATTTCCACCAACTTACCGCCCGGATGCATAACTGACAGATCTATGCAGGTATGCAACGGACATAGGACATGGCCCCATACCTTCTTCCAGTAGTTTGCCTCCCAGGTATGTCTATCCTATTGGCATGTCCAAAGCAATGTTAACTTACTCTCTATATCATATCTTACAGCTACATGACTCCACGACCCGCCCAACCACTCACGTTCACATTCTCCGCCTTCGATTCCGACACGATGCTCCTCATGCCTCCACAAACATCAGCAGACCTTTCTCCAATGTATAACATCACTGTATCCCTCGATTTAAACCCGTTCGTACCGCTATCGTACGTTACTACTGTTAGACGAGGAGCGACACAGGCGGGGGATATCGTCGGAAGTTTTGAGTGAGTAGCTATACAAAGGGCAGAACGCAGGACGATGTTGATAGTGCACTAGGTTATCGATCAATCAGAAACGCGCGTTCGTGACTGTTAGGAATGTGGCGAAGAGGTTAGCGGATGTTATGTGGAATGTGCATGGATCCTCCGTAAGTCCTACCCATTCCCTTTTCGACCGGTCTTCTCTTGGCATTCTCCTTCGACCTTGCACTTTCGACCTTTGTAAACAACTGACAAATTCCATCTCTTCAAGGAGCGATACTGGGACTGGTTCATCTCCGACGTTAACCTCCGGTGGGACTGCCGATCAACGCTAGACGACGGGTCCCCCATGTGTGTCTGCTATCACGCCCCATCGTCAGACCAAGTAGCGACGTTTGTACCTCCACCATTGGACACGACACCCCCAGGGCCGGCTGCGGTACTTACTGTGTTTCCGGATGGGTGGGAGTGGTTTGACCAGATTTTGCTCAGTGCACTTGTGATCGAGAGGAAGAGAGGGTTGGAGGTGTGATGATGGTTAGGCGATTTGGGTGTGGTTCGTATCTGTTCACTTCTTATTTATTTATTGGTTATTGACGATAGCGATATGGTACTATGCGTAGACGTGAACGAGAACTCTGTCTGTGTCTGTGCCACTGGCTTGCGATTGACTGTATAGGCATATGTATAGGCTGCGTCGCATGACGCGACTATCTTATAGTCGAGCTCGAGAGAGGCCCATTGCCTACGATCGAATGGATGCTTTATTGGTAGTCCTGTATTGGCTCATTGGGTCATTCTGGAAGAAACATGATGGCGCACTCAAAATATGGTTTCAGGGTGTTGACTCGTCTGATTTCCGGCCAAACCCCTCATAACATCATCTTTCTGGCGGGGTATTTTACCTCGTTGGCATCTTGCTTTGTTTGGCCCGACGCCTAAACGTTATTCTCGATCAGTCCTTCTATCTCATCAACTTCAACCTCTGCCGCGCCTGGTGAGAAAGTCAACCCCGCCGTGTGGCTAGGCATCAGAAAATGCTAGAACATCTGGCCACAGCAGAGTCTCTGTAGGATGCCCTTCTATCACCTGCTATCGCCACCGGACACATCAACTTTAGCAAAGCACGATTTATCAAAGTACTATCAGAAATTGTTCATTCAGATAAACGATAAACATGATCGATCAACTGCTTAGAATATCGTGGTTGTTTGAGCATATCGATTTTTGTGAGGTCGTATTCTCGTCACGGAAGCGCACACCGTGACGTTCTGTTCTCCAGTCGCATTTTCCTTAGTGCCTACATCCTGTCGGGCTCTCCCAGGGAGGTAAGGATTTGGAATGGCTACAGGCAACGTTGTCTTGCATGTCCATCAGTGCAAGAACTTTTGCGTAGGCATCAACGATGCTTGACCGAAAGTCATGTGTGCACGTAGTTTCATGTTATGTCTATAGAGGATTTAAAGGAATCCCATACCCAACAGGCCTCTGGAACTTTGTAACCATGCTGTTGCAAAATGAGAATTTGTTGTTATAGATGGGAAACGCAGATAGCCAGTACAAATTTTTGCTTTCAGGCAGTATGGATTCAAACAGATAAGTTGCGGTTGCCGAAACCCGGGCCCGTAACTAGTTAACTGCGTATACCATTGTCCATAACGCTGACGCATTTAACCGAACGCTATTCATCAGTGCATGACATGAATGTGCAAGAACATACTACAGCGAACTGCTGTGAGTAATTGGACAAACAAAGTAACAATTTCATTCCCGTACAACATGCCTCCTACATATCCGAATGGTGTCATACTAAAGGATATAATTGAAGCTTATGGTCAGCGGAAATGCGACGTCCCCTATACTATCGTGGTAGGCGTGGGATGAGCAGTATACGTAGCTAAAAAGCTTGCCCAATTGGCCAACGCGGAGCTGGGAGCAACGGAAGACGACGCTGTAGTACTTGAACCGTAGAAGATAACGGACGTGCCAGGTATGATATCACCGCCCAACTTAGGATCTTCTCCTCCTACCACAAAGTTATGATCCACAAGGCCTGTGCTGTTTGAACCGAGCACAAATTCACGAATAAAGGTATAAGCCTACATGGTGTTATTTACGGTTAAATGCCAGATGCAGTTGGATCAACTTACGTTCGCTGGTTGGTAATGAGGCACCATATGCCCCGCGTTCATGAAAAGTACGTAGGTTAGGTTGCGTTCTTGGTGTACAACCCCTGCGAACGTGCCGTCGTCACCACACCAAGGAGTAGATGGTTTGCGAGTGTATCCTTGAATGTGTCCGAAAGTCATGTTCTAATTGATCGTAAGCGCAGCCACATGAAAATTTACACGCATCTCATACCTGGATAACAACTGGTGTAGTGTCTTGGGATTAAAATAAGAAGCTTTTGAAGATATTAGATACCGACCTTGGGTGGATTCGTGAGCAACTAGCATATCATCCTGTTTTGCGTTAGAGCGTGTCGTCGACATGTGCAATTAAGGTTGACGTACATGCCCACTATAGAAGACAATGTCCACCCCGAACTTACTGGCATTGGTGGCTAGCTCCGATAAAAATGCCATAGGTCTTGCCAACACATGAGTATCTTCAGTTGTGACAAATAACGATTGACTTACTCGACACCTGAAGGATGATAATGTACCCATCAGCAGACATTTGCGAAGTCTCAAAAACTAATAACGTACTTGGGTCTCCCCAAATGTTCGTTCCCGGGGCTGGAAGAATTGCTTGGAGTCTAATGTGATGGAAGATAAATACTCACTTACCCGCTGTATTTGACGAATTGAAAGGATAACTGATCTCAAATGTAAAATTCTTGCTCGTAGGAGCATGCAAAGCCTTGCGTACACGAGGGTCTAATGTTTGCGTTAGCGTAGACAATCCAACACAGTTTGGCATATGGCACACCATTCATATACTCAGAGGGATCGAGCGTAATCTCGGGACTGAGGGCGTCAGGTGCGTCATACGGCTTTAGCACTGCATTAGCTGGGGCACCACAGAAAAACATTAGCCACCACTACATACGTCAATTTGTCCGTTTTCTAGCAAACGCCAGAGCGTGTCATCACTCATGTCACTTTAAAATACGGAATGGCGCACTCACTCCATGGAAAAGTAAAATTCGTAGCGTAGTCCAATAGCTCCTCCAATAGGAAGCAGGCATACCATGGATCAAGAGTCCCATTCGCACGGCCACTAAGATCACGTTTCCATTGTTTTCGCTTCTCTTCTCGCTTTCCAATGTCTGTGTGGTTTAAAGCTGCGCTGTCACGTCGTTTCGCAAAGGTTCTGGCGGCGGTGCGTGTTCGGAGAGACTTTCCTTGGGAAAAGGAATCTTGAGCAAATAGAGTATCCGGTGGAAAGCTTTGGCGTGGATCGATCAGAGAGGGAAAGTGTCCACGCTGGGGATATGTGAGATTAAGATCGTATCCACAAATATGCGCTCTGAAAAACAGGTCATCAGCAGATCAAATCTTAGTGAGCGTCAATGGTGACGTACTGTGTTCTAAAGTAATCCAGGACAGTCTTATCGAAATCGATCAACTGCGGGTAGGTTTCAATCACGGATAACTGAAAAGTTACATAAGCACGAAGAATATTCAAGCATCAACACCAAACAACAAACCACCGCAACCTCCTCGTAACCCGCAAAACTATTCATTGCACCGTCACCGATCGCGAACTTCTTCAAGTGTACGGGCGGTTTCGGGGAAGAAAACAACGCCTTTGCGATATATGGCTATAGTAGTGTAAGCTCAGGAATTTTATTTGGTGTCAGAAACTAGTTACTCACGATGAATGTACCTGCATATGATTCTCCCATCAGGTATAGAGGCCTCTTCGCGAGGCTGGGAAAAACCAACACGAGATTCTCTAAGAACATGAGCTGCATATCGTAAATCCGGAAGTTGACAGCAGGATAAGGAGAATTTGCCCACAAAGTTCTCAGCCATCTGGTCTTCATTTGCAACTGGACAAAAAGAATTGGCGAGGATATCCTAGCAACAAGTTTAGGATGAATTGACTAACCGTAACCTCCGTCGCTTTCCGCAGTGGAAAATCCGACACCGACTAAAACCTGTGTCAACCATGCCGATGGTGTGTACATGCAATTTTCATACCTGGATTATCTAAATAAATTATATCTGCTTGTTTGTGCCAGCTGTAGTTGTTCGGTGCGATGGAGCCATCCGAGCCCATGCGAAGAGGACCACTCTAATGCAAGATAAAGTCAGCGACTAAAAGGTAATGAAATGAAGCCATCGACCTCGAAGAAGAGTGAATAGATACTGGAGGTTCCCATCAGTAGGACAATATTTTGTCCTAGGCCGACGGACGTACCTGCTCGCTCCCGGTCCACCTTGCAACCATATGATCCAAGAATCATTGCATCCTTCATCAGCTGGTGCCGTCAATGAGCCCCTTTCTTTTTCAAAGGCCCAGAAAAACAGGGTGTTATTAGGATGTTGACGGCTATTCACGCTAATACTCCCCGCAAAATTGCGATCTAGAGGAAAGCTGACATTCGGCAATGGATCTTTCACCTCAAAATCTAGAAATTATCGTCAAATTGATTCATTGCATCAGTAAAAGAGAGACAGCGCGTACAATTTTGCCACAGAGCACTATAAAAACCAGGAGGAATGCCTGTATAATTGTGAGGCCACGAATTCGTGACATTGTCTGCAGCGGAGACCTTGATGGCACTAAGCGCTATAAGGCTGGCGAGAAAAAGCTTCATAATGGGTATTAAATTTAGTGTGTAGTCCAAGGGTTGCAACGGGGAGCAGAGTTCCATAAGAAGTTGGTATAACTTACTTATACGATCATCCTGCATCATTATGTCGGAGTAATATGACGGCTAAAAATACATAACTGTTATGAAACTAATACAACGCAATTATTTTTACTTAGTGGGCAGGGTGGCGATGGACCGCGATGCAACATTCGCCGCGCATCCATGTTTCAGGAGATCTTCTCCGGCCACACCTGCCGAAGCCCGCCGACCAATGACCATACAAAATCGTTGCCAAACCCGGACCCCCTCGAGCCTCCATTCTGTTTTAGTGCGCAGTCAGAATCGATCGCCTTGTTACAGACACGTCACATGGCGACCCGGGCAATGACACTGTTCGGTCCTGATACGGTTATGGTGTCTGAGAATCGGAGTTACATTGCTATAGGTTAGCAGTGAAACGGCCAGTCCATTGACTCTCCTTGGAGAAGCACGAAGAAAGTCGGAGGTAAGCATCTGACCGAGGGGGCAGATGATACATGATCGAGTCATGAGAATGTCTTTCTAAATAAGGAGATGTACATGCAATTGTGATCCATATTACTTTCAAGAATCAAAGAATCTTTCGTGCACTTCGTTTGTGTTTCGTTTCATTTCATCGGGCTTTATGTAAAAGCGCTTCGAAAGTTGATGTTGATTAAAGGCTCCGATAAGTGTGCCTCAAAGAAAAAGCCATCCTCTGCGCTATGGTGCCGTTCTTCTAGACACCACCAAAAGTGTATAGCCAAAATAGGAGGGCCAATTTTGGCCCTTTTTCTTATCCCTCTGGTAAAAATGATCCTATTAATAGTATGAACAAAACTGTCAGACAGATTTTTGATTAGGTCAAAATTGGGGGAGTTATAAATTCAAGGTCACCATGGATTTCGCCGATGGGCGCCTAAATACCATAATACACTCAGTGACCCATGTAGACATATGGAGATGTCAAGAAACAAGTGGACGAAGAGTAAACGTTATGTAAACAGTTGTGACTGTCAATTGGATATTGGACTCTACAGTGGCGTGCACGTGCATCGAGTTGAGCGCCCAGGAACCCGCTCGGCTTAGACCGGATGCTAGTTGCATTTGCACTGTCCCATAGTCATGCGCCATCCCATGCGCAGCCGACGTCCTACGGCGAGGCCAACAGTTCGCGTCCGTGGACGACTATGATTCCCACAATCCTCCTTTTTCTCCTTGCACTTCGTGTGCTGCCATTTGTTGTTTCAAACCCCAGATCCAGCGCGGGATCGGATCCAAGACATATTACCATCACACGTCGTCCCAACAAGGCTCGTGGACTGCATGGTCTGGCCAAGGCTGCTGACGATTTGCGTGCAAAGTATAAATTTGCAACCGTTCGGTCCAAGCGAAAACGGGGGAACACAGTAGATGTGCCGATCATTAACCAGGTTTGCCGTCATCGTGCAAAAACCAATTGTGATGTCTTGCTCATTGTGCGCTAGGATAGCGATTCGAGTTACGTTGGAGCTATAAGCATTGGTACACCGTGCGTCATCATAATTCTTTATCGTACATTTGGAGGAACTTATAACCTCGGCGTGTAGACCTCAAGAGTTCCACGTCGTTCTCGACACCGGCTCGTCCGACCTCTGGGTGGCTAGTAGTCTGTGTTTCCAATGTCCTTCGCGCACGCCTAAGTTCGATCCGACCAAGTCATCATCCTTCAGCTCGGCTGGTGATGAGCTAGTGACCCTCCAGTATGGTAGTGGCGATGTGGGGGGTACTCTTGGCCAAGACACAGTGTCATTGGCAGGATTCACTGTGAAACAACAGACATTCCGTATGCACTCTTTTTTAATTTCCCTGTGATTGATAGTGACACTTAGAATACAGTCACTGCGGACGAAACGACGGGTGGGATTTTCGACGGCACAACAGCAGGTTTCTTAGGTTTAGCGTTCCAATCGATTGCTCAGACCCGCGCAGAGCCCTTCTGGCAAGCACTCATCAGCAATAACCTATTTAATACACCACAGATGTCATTCTGGTTGACAAGATACCTTAATGACAGCAGTGCACAAGCTGCGGAGCCAGGAGGAGTGCTAACGCTCGGTGGCAGCAACACCACTTTGTATACGGGAGATATCCAGTTCTTAGATATGCCCGACTCCGCCATACCGAGTTATTGGCTGTTGTCGTTGAAAAGTACGTGCGGATGCTGTATCTTCCTGATAACGGAGACTTACTATGTTTGAACTAGACGTGACGGTACAGGGTAATAGTATAGCCATCGCTACGGGCAATTCTGCTTTGGCGGCCATCGATACTGGGACTACGCTAATTGGAGGACCGTCGGCTGATGTTCGGAGCATTTGGGCAGCAGTACAAGGTTCACACCCGATGGATGGTGAAATGCAGGGTTTCTATAGTTTTCGTACGCCATTTCTGATTATCTTAATTCACGAAATACATTTTGCTGATATATGGCCGATTCATAGCCTGTGAAACAGAAGTGCAAGTTTCGCTTTCGTTTGGGGGGAATGCTTGGTCGATCAATCCCGTAGACATGAATTTGGGGACAAACGGGACAACTGGTAACGGGGACCTTTGCGTTGGCGGTATATTTGATCTTACCGCAGCATCAAATGCTGGTGGTGGGGGAGGCAATCCTAATTGGATAGTTGGTGATACTTTCCTGGTAAGTAGTGACTGCTTTGCGTTACATACATCTGGTTATCAATCAGTAAATTCAATAGAAAAATGTCTACACTGTGCTACGCTCGGACCCTCCCTCCGTAGGCTTTGCGCAACTATCCGCGGCAGCTGGAGGTACTTCAGGCAACGAATCTTCGTCAAACCCACCCGTCTTGTCATCTCCGGCGGCCTCGACGCCTCCATCCTTTACAGGTCCTTTGGCGACGGTGCTCACAATCACAAGTACACCGGGTTCTGGCTCTCCATTGGCCACAGGCAGTATGTCTTCTCCATTCCCGCTCAAATGAAATCGTTTGGCACTGACATAAGTTCGCCAATTTTACAGGTAGCAGCTCCTTAAATTCGGGCGCCGCATCTTTCAGCGCAACTAGCGTGGGGCCGATCTCAATCTCATTACTTCTGGCATTGGTCGCTCGCGTCCTCGTTTATTGCTAGAACAAGAATAATTTGTCTAGTGGCTGAAGCCGCTGCGGCTCCATTATGAACCATAACTATCATATCCATTTGAAGTTGAGAGGCCGAGGATCTTTCACCTTTGAACTCACGATCATTGTTCATAGAAAACGCAAGCCTTACAATTGTATAGTTAGTAACGAAACATGGATGTCACTTACCTATACGCTGAGGCTGCTAAGAGTCGGACGAGATGGTTTTTGGTCGCAAAAGCGGACCCCTTCGAGCTGGTGCAATGAAATTGACATCCAAGGTTGACAGACTCAGCGTTCTCCGTTTAATGGACGTTGCTGGATGGATGTTTTTTTGCGGCGAGAATGCGGCATGAATCATCAATCGATTATACGAGAGCGGTCCGACTTTTTGCCAAGTTCGTCTTGTTTGTCAATTGATCTTATCATCCAAGGCACCTTACGTCTTATTTCTGCAGCACAGCACCAGATGATACAGGTATGCCAGAAGATGATCACCTCTGTAGAATCCGTCGACGGTGGCAAATATGAGACCGAGTTGATCAGAATCCAGACCCTAACAATTCTGTATCAATGTCATTGGCAGACTTGTGACTAGAAGCAAGTTTTGAATCATGATAGCCTTCAAATTTCTTGGTTTAGTTTCGGCCGGCATGGTGGCCCGCCACCATCTGACACAGATCCTCTGATCAATGACTTTGATACACATCACCCGGCGATCAGGATTCATGTCTGCTTACTTATATGCCAGGGTTGCATTTCACGCCCCAGTCGACAAAATAGAACACTCCTTTGTCTTCTCCGTTCAATGGTTAATTGATAACACTAAGAAGCAAAGGTACTCTTACGCAAGAGGAGGTGAAGATTGGAGATCTGGATACAATGCTCTCGACACCTGCCCAAAATAGTGAGGGTTGCTAGCAAGTGCCAGGAGTCCCAATTAATTTTGACAAAGTTCGCCAATCATTGAACTTTGTACCAAGCCTCACATAATGAAACAACTTGTTAATTAAATGGATATTTGATTTTTATAATATAGTAGGAGTCTTCTGATGTAATTTCTTTGGCGGAAATCAACCAGGAACTGCTGAAATCATGAGCAGGCTCCAAATAATATGAATTATTCATGAATTATTTTTGATTGACATGTGATCAATTTATCAAACTTTTTGACAAGCAACAACTGGTTTTGAGATTATAGGGTCTGATAAGGGTGCCATATTCTCACAGGAGCATAGTATCCAGATCTTCACCTCCTCTTGCCCTTATGTATAAAAGACGACCATGGCAGTGCTTCAAGTTGCAAGGTCAACCTTTGTCTGGGTTTGGGCAATATGTGCTGAAGTGAAGGCACCATAGTGAGGCCACATTGCTACTGTGTTCTGCTATGATCTTTGGCTTCAATCCTTACATTGCCACTATAACTACAACTTTGTTCATCCTCAAGATTGAGCCAGTTCCTGGTGGACACAATAAATCAGGACTTGGAGACACTTTACTGCATCTCGACTTTTCATTCTCAAAGACACCCAATTAGTTCCATGAGGATCTCAGATGACCATAGTCTGCTATGGAATCTACTTTAATACATCTTGTTAATTCAGAAATGATTGCATGATCCTCTAAGGAGTCCCCTGCCGTTGACATGACATTCAAGCCAACAATTGACTTGTCATATCTTGAGATGGACCCATTTGATGTGTACCAGTGGGAAGCTTGGTCTGACTGTGTGGCTCTTGGAGGTGTTTGCATATCCATTGTATTCAGCATCCTCTACAAAGGCATGCCATAAATGAAGTCACCCTCCCCCCATCATGGTGCAATGTGTCATTGCAGATTGTTCCCACTGTCTTTGCTGGTGTCATTGTTATCCTACCCATATTAAACTCCACCAAGATGGAGATGCTGCATTTAGCTATGAACCTAGTAGTCACAATGTGCACAGATTGGCCGGCTTTGTACACTCCAAGTGCTCAAATCCACAAATCCTGTCTGTTTTACAACACTAACCTGTGTTTACTCACAGCATCACATGGTAACCCCTTGATCAACTTAAATGGCACACTACTCAACGCAATCATGGTGATATCAGTCATCATGTCCTACATTTCCAGTACCCTCATCTTCATCCCTGTCCAATCCATAGTCATTAAGGATTTGTTACAGCAGTGGTGGTACACATGCGCCTTTGCTCTACCTGTGCTCTCACTGGGCATTGTTCTATGGTGTTTGGTCCTCAGCTGTGTGGTGTGGGGAGGCGTAGTGGCCATTGTTTAGGTGAAATTTATCACCAGGGCCAAAGGACCTGGCTTGTACTCCTGGTCTATATTTACGAACAATTGCACAAATACAGTTGAATGGATGTTAACCCAAATCATGGTTTCCCAGCAGCAGCTTAGGTTATCATTTTACTTCTGTTCATCATCATCCAAGGGGGCATGATGGTTGGTTTGCATTTTTTGGAGGTCATTTCAAATGCCATGCATCATGAGATGGTATACTATAGTGTGCAGGAGAACCACCTCAAAAATGGGGACAATGTAGGAATTTATAGGATCCCTCACTGGTATCACCTAAATGTAAAAAAAGTGATGAACTGGCTGGGGATTGGACCCAGAACCCCATCACTCCAGTGTGATGCTCTAACCACTGAGATACCAGTCCTTGGATTTCTAAGTCATTGCTGTGCTGTTTCTGCCAAGGTCCAGGATTTGCCTTGTACTCCAATAGACAATGCCAGCAAAGAATCCTCTAATGAGCTGGTCTTATGTTAGTAACTTGTTATTTGTTATGAGAGCACATTGTAACACATTTCTCACCTAGATTAGATGTTTGGCCTTTTATTATACACACAAGGCTATACTGATGCCAAGGGGAAATTATTATTGCATTTATCAGCGAACATGCAGACCATTGATATGCATGCTACCACTCTGAGCATGTATTTGGCCATTTTCAATGATTTGTGATATCTGGATGATCTTTGGACACAATGGACAGCCTAGAGACCATAGTAAGATGTGTTTTGAACCCCTAGCAAGTTATGTGATGTCATTCTGATCATTTCTGACCTCATACAACCCATTTCAACCTTTTTCAATGTTTCCTTGCTTATATCTGACTTATTGCTACATTAAAGGACTGCCTATGTGTTTCCCATACTATAGTATACCTATTAGATGTGTTTCTGACCTTGTCCAACCTTTTCCAGTCTTTATTTATCTTTGCACTTATCAATGTTCCGATGTTTTGATTATTTTTGATTGTTGATAGGTTTCACTGATTGCAATGTTACTATACATTTGGACTCCAATCCTCTCATTTTTTTGAAAAACATTGGTCATGACCGTGGCAACACTGTTTATGGCAATGGCACTGTCAGGAGATGGTCAAGTGAATATCAACTGGAAGTTAACTGAAAAGTGCAACTTGACTAAAGTTGACTTTGACATGAATTTTCATTTTTACAGAGTGTGACTGCCACAAAGAGATGGGCATCTCTTTGGTGCCTGAGACAAGGTGTGACATCCTGGACATCTCTTTAGCAGATTTTTAAGGAGCCAATAAATGGTGGGCTGCAGGCACCAAAATTTTTCATCCATCTCTTCAATTTCCATTGTGACCTTGTTGTGACCTGTGACCAAAGAGTTTGGTACAGTATGTGTGTGACCACCGATTATGTTCTATCTCAATTGTATGTATGAAATATAAAATATGCAGTGCTTATAATCAGCTTTTGGCTGCTCAATTTTATCAACAAGAATTGCCAGAGCCTTGACAGTGATCATACCTCAGTGTCCTGAAATTTGAATGTTACAGCAATTTCAAGAGTGTGGTACAGTCTTGGACTGGTCCTTGACACAACATTTCATATCTTGTCTCTCAATTGATTCTGAAGTAAATTCTACCAAACTTTTTGTTGTAAAATCAAGCTAGATATAGTTTAAATACTAACAGTGATTTTTTGAAGAATTAATCTCATGTGTGAGCAATGCAGCACACTGTTCTTTTGAGCAAGTCCAAAATTGCCATTTCCGGCTCCTTGACACAAGCATCAATTTTCAGCCACAATTTCAGGTTTCTCCATTGTTTGACCTTCCACAAGCGTCATTGAGCATTGAATAAAAATTTTCAACACTTGCATACATCATATCTAAATGTTTACACACTAAAATATTGAAATTACATTTGTATACATGCAGAAAATAGCAAAAATAAGCCTAAAGAGCATAAAAACCAAAGGAAACAATTGATTCTGGAGTTCTAACCACTAAATTCACCATCATCAGTACCACTGGCATCTCCCTCAGACTCCTTCTCATTTTCCTGGTTCACTAGCTCTTTGGCCACATTGCCTTTCAAGGGTCAAGTATTCCCATTTTGGTCTTACCTAAGAAGTCTCCACATCTCCAACTGCCTTGTTCTCAGTCAATTCTGAGCCAAATCACTCAGGCTAAAAAGAAAATTTGTTGCTTATGTCATGTGGAATATGTGTGCTATCCAACTCTAAGTGGATTGTGGACAATACACTGTAATATAGGCTGTGGGAAAGTTGAATTTCCCAAAATGGCGGTCAAGTATGTAAAGAATGAAATTCACAAGTAGCCATAGGGCAGAAATTGTGTTATAAATTTAATACAATGTAGATATTATGTACACCATGTCAAAAAAATATTCTGAAGATGAATGGTCATGAACTGATTGAACATGAACAGTTTGTGTCAAGGACTGGTCCAAGACTGTAACCCATAAGCTGCAGGTTGTTCACTTGTGAAATTTTGTGCAATATATAATATATTCTTTGCATGTTATTTTTATTTCTATGGCTACTGGACTGGTTTGGGTTAGGTTCTGACCAAATGAAGCAGAAGGTGGCTTTGTTCCGGTATAAGTTGCCCTAATTTGGTAGACGCTGGCAGAGCACGTGATCGTGAAACGATCACATGTGGAAAATTTTCATTGTCGCCGACCCTTAAGTACACAAGCTACGGCAGCATGGCCAGCTTCAATGCAACGAAACTGTGGTCCTGAAAATATCTGAGTGCCTCTTGAACTTGCCACTGACAAGAGCGGATTTTACTCTACAGGCTCGACGGCTGTTTTGACGCATTCCATGTATGTCCGTCTCTTCCTCTTCTAGCCAGTAACAATCACGCTTATTTAAGCCCCTTTATGAATAAGTATGCCCATGCCAATGCCATTCGCCGGGCCTTAACCATGGTTCCAGGACCAGCACATGTCGTTGTTGGCGTGCATTCGGATGAGGAGATAGCTAGGTCTGTTTTTACCTGATCCGCAGCTCTATGCTGAACCGTAGATGCTCTCAGGAACAAAGGGCCACCGTTATTCGATGAATCAGAAAGGTGCACTCGCTTTCAATCTTTCCTCTTTGATCGCTAACGTTGCAAACTTAGATATGCTCTGGTGGAGGGCTGTCGATGGGTTGACGAGGTGGTATACGACGTACCATATAGCGCACAAATGGATATCCTAGACAAATACTGTATTGGTAAGTATGGCCCACAGCACGCAAGAAAAGTACTCACGATCATGTAGACTTTGTCGTCCACGGCGACGATATTGCTATGGTGCGTAGTCTTTCAAGTTCGATATTTTACGTACCTAAGTGATATTTCACTCATAGGATGCGACAGGCCACGATTGTCTCGCAGAGGTCAAATCTCACGGCAAATACAAAGAGTTCAAGCGAACGTGAGTTTGATGCCTGGCGTTGCAATCCCATTGTCGACCATACACATATCAGGGAAGGCATTTCGACAACGTCACTCATTCAGCGCATCCTTGAACCTGGCTTGCCCCTGCCGGACCAAGGACCACTCCGAAACCTTCTGGATGTGTTCGCTGGGTCGATCTTTCCACCTCCTGCAATCATCGATCTTGATTCTCCTGGACGCTTTGAATTCCCTAGGCACGGAGACACGAAGGTGGTGTACGTTGGAGGCAGCTGGGATTGTTTTAGCGCTGGACACGTTGAATATTTGCGACGATCGAAAGCCGCTGTACGAGTGAATGGCCGCGTTATGCTTGCGGTGGGGTTATGGTCGGACAAGGTGTGCTAATGTATGACTGCATTGTACAAACGCATACCGACTAACTCGCGACATTAGACTATCCGAGACGTCGCAGGAGATCCTCCGTTCCTTTTGTTAATGGAGCGTGCCCTTGCTGTTATCCAATGTCGTGTGAGGTCTCGCCATTCCTAAGTGCTAATCGACCATTGAATATCAAATTTGACTCCGCAGCATGCCGACGCGCTCATTCTTAACGCTCCTTGTGACATATCCATATCCACCTACAATTCATTAGCGATTGATATTGTTGTCAATGGTGACAAGGACAGTTGCGAGATTGGTGTAAAGGTATTAGCTGTCACTGCCGTGTTCCGAGTCTTTCCGACTCATTGCCGAGGTAGACTGTGCAGGTGGTGATTCCTCAGCTGCAGACGCTCCAGAAACTGCGGAGGAAGGTACAAGGGCACAGAGAATTATATGAAACTAGACAAAGGCGCAAAGGTATACAGAGCCAGCATTGAATCGTTTACGGCAATCCGAATGGCGTTACGACACCCTTTTCACTTGAATGGGCCATTGCAGCCATACTTAGTCTCCTGCCTACTCGTCTTTCAGTGGCACAACTCATGCTTGGCATCACCCAGGCATCACTCTACAAGCCGAAGTGTTAGGTCCGAGAGGTATCCGAAGCCAGGCAGGTGATAATATGATCACTTTCCGACAATGCCGTAGAAGCAATAAACGAAATTTTCTACATTGAATGTGGTGAGGGTCTTATCGTCCAATGAAAAGGCATGAAGCGGCAAAACAAGGTCTGTTTGAATTTCGTCAGCATCAGCTTCTAGTGGCTTTTAAGTCGATTGATAGTTCAAGTTGCTCCTCTCACAATTCGCTTGGTCCAACGGCGCCAATTTACGCAATCAGGCTATGCATTCGTCACCAGAAGTCATCAGTAACCGTGTCGAACACGCATTGCAAGCTTCGAGTGTGTTACGTCGTGAGTTCGCACTCAATAATGTTGAACATAAGCTTACTGATTATCCTTTTTTGTCACACGAGCAGGGGATGCCAGCCAGTGAGCAGCCTTCAACTAATCAGGAGGCGTAGGGTGGCCTAGATTTTGACAACCTTATCTGTCAGGTTTGACCGAGGGGACATAGCCTTTATCATAATCGCGGGGGCAATGGTAGGATTTGTATTTCTGTATTTATACTTGTTATTCACCGCGACTGCCAGGTGTCGTTCATGATCCCTGGTCTCGGTGGGTTCTGTTGTTTCCCCAATCTGGCGAGAAAATCATATTTAATACCCTGGATTCAGCATTTTTGTACTCTGGACTGGCCAGACGAAAATCTGCCCTATCGTTGATCTGGGCTGTTTCTTGCGCAGGTTCAGTTGTAATATTCCAGTGGTTTTTCTGGGGCTACTCCCTGGCCTTCTCAACGACAGCCACCAATGGGTTCATCGGTAACCTGAAGAATTTCGGCCTGCGCAACGTCCTGGGCGAACCCTCTCCGGGATCGCCTCTTATCCCTGAACTGCTATACAGTTTTTATCAGATGGAGTTCGCATGTGTAACAGCCGGAATCCTCATGGGAGCAATAGCAGAACGCGGAAGGGTATTTCCGGCGATGATATTCTGTTTTTTCTGGATGACCTTAGTCTACTGTCCGATTGCATGTTGGGTGTGGAGCACTCATGGGTGGGCCTTTCGTTGGGGAGTTCTGGATTACGCCGGTAAGTAGATTGTCTATTATAGGAAAATTCTTGGCTAAATATACTGGTTTCAGGTGGCGGTCCTGTTGAGATTGGCAGCGGCATTGGCGGCCTGGCATATTCGTGGGTCCTGGGAAGGCGTAAAGAAAAGGAGTTGATAAATTTCCGACCACACAATGTCAGTGATTAAATAGGTATTTCTTCAACACTTGGGCCCCTTACATCGAATTTTGTCAAGGTTGCCATGGTTGGGCTAGGGACATTCATGCTGTGGTTCGGTTGGCTTGGTTTCAATGGCGGTTCTGCATTTGGAGCTAACTTGCGAGCTATCACGGCTGTCTGGAATTCCATGATTGCAGCGGCATTTGGTGGAATGACTTGGTGTCTTTTGGATTACCGTATGGAACGTAAATTCAGTATGGTTGGCTTTTGCTCGGGAACCATCGCTGGACTAGTTGCTGCCACTCCATCCTCTGGCTATATACCCCCCTGGGCTTCCTTAGTTACGGGCGTGTTAGCCGGATTTATATCAAATTTTAGCACAAAACGTGAGTTCCTCAGATGTACTGTTGTGGCGAAATTAACATGATATGTTTTTCAGTCAAGTTCTACCTGCAAGTGGACGACGCACTTGATTTAGCGGCTGAGCATGCCATTGGTGCTATTGTGGGCCTCTTGGCCAACGGGTTCTTCGGCACCAGCGCGATCATTTCTTTGGATGGTGTGAATATGTCGCAAACGGGAGGTTTCCTGGATTCTCACTGGAAGCAGCTATACATCCAATTTGCGTACATCTGCGCCACCGTTGGATATTCTTTCGTAGTCACAGCGCTCATTGCGAAAACAATCGATATGATACCTAGACTTAAACTGCGGACAAGTGAGGAAGGTGAATCACTGGGTATGGATGAAATGGAGGTGAGCAGTCTCATAGACCTCGATGGACACATTAATCATGGACAATATAGATTGGGGAGTTCGCGAACGACTATATAGAAGTACGTCGACAATTTAGCGACTGGACCCCGTCTCCCGATAGGTCGAGTGAGAAAGCCTCGCAATTCATAACAGAAGTCCACGTTGCTGCCGGCGACCGTCATGGACAGCCAGATACGGGGCCTCATATTGATATGCCGACGCCCTCGCATATCAATAACAATATACAAAATTCTGCAGATGTACCGATCGTCGACGAAAAATCCGTTAACACGAACGGTCCGAGACTACCCGTCGCTGAGGATTACCACGGAGGGGCAGAAACCAATCCTCATGCCAATGAAAATTGATGCCAATGCCCGCAGTCATTGACTGGTCCACAGCACCGCGCGCAAATCCTACGAAACGCGTGTTGTTATTTTCGTACTCTCAAGTCCTTCCATTGATTCATAGTGGACATGGGTTGAACCCGTCTATCCAAATTTTGAATCATCTAATTCATTACTGTACTCACCATTAGACGTCCCAAGGCCCATATATTCCAATCCAAATATGCCAATTTGCTCATGTTTCATGACATCCAGCGATAATCTCGACGGTCCGAGTGAACGATGTAGCGAAAAAGTCGGGACATATACAAATCTCGATACTCAAGAGCATATTCCAGCATAAATACAAAGGATTCGACCACGAACAGCAAAGTGAACTAACAGGCGGTGAAATATACCGCGTGCTTAGATGCCAGTAGCCGTAATGTCGTTCGAGTTAGATCGAGACATCGGAGTTGATCGGGATTCGGTGCCTTACTGCCTCTAGATCTTATCGTGTTCATATCCTAAAATGGCGGCTATAAGACGCTCAATCCTTGTCTCAAGACTGGATATCACCTGGCCCTCAGCTCTGAAATGCGGCCTTTGCACAGGTGCAACTTAAAAGCCATTTAATTACAGAATGCGTATGGGAGGCTCTGAGAGGGCGTCAAATCCATTTCGTGGTGCAGGTAACTATGCAG
Organism: Piloderma croceum F 1598; assembly: GCA_000827315.1. Taxonomy (NCBI): domain Eukaryota; kingdom Fungi; phylum Basidiomycota; class Agaricomycetes; order Atheliales; family Atheliaceae; genus Piloderma; species Piloderma croceum. Next base: position 140,417 of record KN833039.1, on the reverse strand, counting down.
TGATCATTTGCGCCTGATCAATCCTGATTTATTTGTCCGACGCTGAAGCCCTCAATGTCTCCGCTCTCGCCCTGACCCAGAAGCACTTGCCGAAATCTACGAATGCGAACGCCAACATCAACTTATAACGAGCGGGCGTCTTTCAGGCAATAACAAGGCTTCCGTACCTGAAGCGCGCATTTTTGGCACCAGCCACTCGTTTATCCAACACCCTAAGAACGATCGCTGCACGGCGGCTGTGAAGACTGAGGGTGGGAAGCAGAGGTATGAGGTGGGTGAGAGCAAGACGGCGAAGGCCGACAAGCCGAATGGTCCTGCTCAAGATCAGGCCAATGATCTCGGAGGGCAAGTATAAATTCGTTTTCCCGTAGCTCATGACGTTATCTCTTTCAAACTCGTTCATAGCATTCAAAATGCGGCACTACCATGCGCATTCTACGAAGGTCAATTGTTATTCGTTAAGAAGGTTCGTACCCATATTTTGATAGTTGCGGTTGAGTGTTTATGAATTGTTTGCAGGGAATCATTGAGTTTCGGAAGTACGAAAATTAACACTGGTCTTGGAAAGGCGATCGCCTCTAACAACTCGCTCCAGACAGCCACCTCCAAGCTTCGTGCCCTCCTCAAGCTTTTCGCCAACGGCAGGAGCATGAACATTATGTTCGAAGCCGCGAACACTCTCATCAAAGATGCCAACGAAGATGATGCGCCTCGCAACTGGTTCAAGGATATTTTTGGATAGCGGTGCTGTGGTTTGCGACGTTAAAAATTGATCTCGTGGAATGAACTATCGTATGTAGGCATCGACTAAATCCTACTCACGCACGGTCTACTGCCATGGATGAAGGAGGCGGACATACAGCAGTTCAGCAAAGGTGCTTCCTAACACAATGGAACAGATTATAATAAGTTACGACTATGGAGCCTGTGAGGCTCATAGGTACGCCCGTTGCTGCTATTGTTGCGAGTGGGCTTATTAACTCTACAGAGTACGTCTATCTTTGCCATCATCTATAATTGCTGCAGGAACGGGGATTTTGCCCGAAAAGGGTTACGTCTTTGTTTTATTATTTTGAAGATTTCTACCCTCACATGGGCCTATAAATACTAAATATACAGTTCACAAATAATGGCCATAAAACGGAAATCGAGCTTAAGTTCATATTTCGGGTGCGATGGGCAGGATCCTAAACTCCTATGCTTCAACTGACCGATCTTCCTTGCCCTCTGAATACACGTTCGAATCAGCCGTTCTGGAATCATTCGGCGATGTGAAGTACGTGAGCATCAGTAGGATACAACTGGCCCACTCCATCGTAGTTCCCATAATGTACTCGCTAATGATAAACGAACTCGTCAAGCCCGTCTCCCCATAGTTATTCGGATCGTAGTAATTGAAACCGGGAAGGACACCTGACATGACACCGTACAGTCCTCGGACGAAGAGAAGAGTACATGTTGCTAACAGAAGGAGTAAAGTGGGATGAATCTGTTTGCCAGGATGTTCGCGACGTGATTGTTGAATGGTATTGACAATGCAGAGGATGAGGAATATGTTGATCGTCAAGAATATTGCTTGCCCAGTCGTGCGCAGCGCCTTGGAAGAAGCTAGATTCCGTTGGTCGGTGTTGTTTATTCTGGTCACCATAGTTCCGCCTATGATTGACAGGTTGTAAGAAACGATAAACGAAACCAAGAGGCGGTTTTCTTCATTTTCCTTACCTGTGAAGATCATGGCATGTGCAATATTTGACAAAAAGTTCACGACGGACTTAGGACGGCGAATGGAGCTGGCAGTGATGATGGATGAGAAGAGTTGTTTGTACCAAGGTGAACCCGAAGCAAAGCGTGGCTCGAGCCATGAATCTGAGGCAGAATTATGAATTTGCCACGAGATGAGGAAGGAGTATGTGCCCAGAATGAGTATATAGTACCCTTCGGCTGTTGACAGACATGATGTTTGGGTCAATTGGAACTCTAGAAAGAAAGGTAGGACGACTCACCTCCTAGGACGAAGCACGCCACTAGAAACGACGGGTCCTCATATCCCACAACTCCAAGTGCGAGCTCCGTAGATTGGGATGCAAGACGAATCGTCACATAAAACAGGATAACACCGTAGCGGGAGCATGATTTTATGCGCCTGGTGAGGAATCCCAAAAGCAAAAGAGCAAAGAGGATAGCATAGAGTATAAGGAATAAGAGTGCAGCACTGGCTTTGGTGTTAAGACCCATGATAGTGGGAAGCGGTCAGCACCAGGATGGTCTGCGACAGTATTTGACCAAACAACTTGCTGTAAATACCGCAGTAGACACTCCACGCATATCAAATGAAAGCTAATTGCAGAACGATATGCGTACAGCTGCTGGTGTTTGTGTTTGTTCACCTGTCTGATTGGGCCATGGCAGGTGCCTGGTAGCCGTTTCCCCGTTCCCTGGCTCTGCAAATGCGAGGGAGGTCTCTCATCGTGTATTTATTGCCTTCTGCTGCAAATCCAATGTAACTTTAATTTTGACCTCTTGCTATTATGCCGAGTGGACAACAGGGGCCCATCCGCATACAGTATCTAATCGGGGCCTATTACATAAATTATCACCACATCTACGCCTGCACCCATACGCCCGCCAGTTTCCAGTTTCCCGTCTACCACAACCACGACCTTGCCATACACGTACATCGCTGCCTTCTGTGATCGTACTCGAGCTCCTGAAACTGAATCCTGGATCTTCACCTCCTTCGAGGTGGCAGCCGCCCCACCCGAAGACGAAGCTGCTTGCATAAACCTAGTCCTCACCCTCTCTCGGACGATCCACGATCTCCCACATACCCTCCCACCTGATATCCCATCACTGGGGTCTAGCAGCACTTTCACCGCTTGGGGTAGTGAGGAGACTTTCAGCGCGGTACCACAAGTTCCTGATGCACCACGACACAATCACTACCTTCTTCCTCACATAAGCTACAGCTCCAGCGGCGCCTCATGACAACGTGGAGTCTCTTGGCTACTCGCTCCTTAGTCTAACTCGCGGAGACCTTCTATGGACATACGATGTTCATCGTGGAATGTGGAAAACTCAGCATGATCAAGTTTGGATTGAAAAGCAGTGATACAGCGGCGCTGACCTTCCCCCTGATAGAACTACCTTGCATTGGGGAAATGGTTGACTATGCACGCAGCTTGAATTTAGACCAGTTACCAAACTACGACTTCGTTCGCAAGTACGGAAGATCTTGGGGAGTGGGACTTTGAGCGATGGGGAGACTGCCAGGGTGAGCTTAGCTCATCGGTTGCGGCGGGCGTGGATTGTGAGGCTGGGTTGGCAGGGTTGCCCGATGTCGAGGCATTCAATGATGTAGCGATAGGGCTTCAGCAAGGGTCCATTACAATATAAGACCATATCTGTGCAATGTTTCCGTAACTCGACCCAATGTAACCGTTTGGGCGACGTTCGTCCCTACACAGAAGGTGAAGACCTATTTTCGCCGATACAAGGTCCATTACGGAGACTGGTAGCTAGGTAGAACCTCGGAAATGTGGGAATCCCTTCGCACCAAGCTCACCCTCGCATCAGATTCGCCCGCAGCTACTTCTCGTTCCACTCTCATCCTCTCCATGACGCTAGCGATATCTGCTACCGGTACGTTGAGACTGTACATGTCATGTATCAGGTCAAGCTGCTCCCCTGTTAGCCGGCTGGCTGCTGCAGGTAGCAGGGGTTGCGTCTCGGCTCCATGCGATGGAGATGGTGACCTGGTCACAGAACGAGTGATGAATGAAGAGGAGTTGGCACTGAAACGTTCCGATGGGTCTAGGGCGGTTACGGATGGGGTTGTAATATCATGACTAGTGGCAATCGATTGCATATGCCCGGACTGGACAGCCGACGGTGTACTTGAATAACCGTAGAGGGCCTCGGGATTGAATGCAGTCGACGACGTGAAGGGTAGAGTAGCACGAGACGGTGGACGAACTTCCGCTGTGGGATATGGGAGGCTTTGCAACGGTGCGACTGTGGGCTCAGGATCGATCTCTGTTTTTCGGCGAACGAGATTGCCATTACGCTGTGTTGGTCGGCTGCGGGAGTATAGCAGCAAGAGTATAAATGCTGCAACTGCTACTAGACCCACGACCACACCACCGACGATAGCTCCAGTGGGTATACTGCAATAGGGCATGGATCAAAGACTGCCATATCCGGGGACCCGAATGAAAACTCACGATTTACCAGCTCGAGAGCCGCTGGAAGACGAAGCAGCAGAACTTGTGACTGGAGTAGATGTTGGAACTATTTGTTGGTCGTTGATTACTGCGTAGTCAAATGCCAGAGCACTTGTCCCATTGGGATACGCAAAGCGGTTGCTTGCGTTATATTGACAATCGAGCAGAGCCACGTCAATAGTGTGATTACCCGATGTCAATCCTTGAATGTCGAAGAGTGGAAAATTGTGCTGGTAATACTCCGGTTCAAGAAAGGTGCGTATTGAAGGGAGAAGTGAGTCGACTGAAATGCTGACATTGATCCCTGCAAAATTGACTTGAATGACGTAGATAGTAATTCCAGATCCTATAATACATTGGTACGTGATGTCTCAATGCATGAAAAGAACACGCACCTACGAAAGGAATCTTGAGATGACAGTCTTGCGAGGCATTGCACTCTCCAACTGCGTCAAATTGATCAGACTGAATATTCTCGTATTACAAGACCGCTCCGCACCTGTGCTAGTTTCACCCAATGACATTAGAAATCAAACCACGACTGTATCCCTCAAGTGACTGACTCACGTTGTTTGGTCGAAGGACGCGGTGAGATTAATTTCTGGGGATAACGCAGTATGCCATTGCAATCCTCCAATGCCGTTGGGTATGTACTGGATCGTGCTGTTGGTATCATCTATAGTATATTGCGCCGAAGCAAAGGCTGCGACAAGAACAAGCAGAAATCCACCGGGTAATGACAGTAGGGAGAACATCTGCCAGCGCCAGCGTCTACTAAGTTGCCTGCTGACTGTCTCAACGAGACTACTTATCCCCATCTGGATTGCAACACGTTTCTATCAGGTTTCTATCATTGCCACCGGCTTACATTGCAGACTCGTGAAAAGCTGCTCGGAGCTCTACTAATACATCAGGAAAACCTTAATCCCGACTTAGCCTGTCTTAACGCTTATTGCCGAATAAGTGCAAATAAGTGCAAATCCAGCAAACGACGTAGCTTATTGGCACTTACAGCCGATTCAGAAAACCTTGTCATGGCGCGTTTTCTTTTTTTCTTTTCTCGCGGTGTCAATGCCTTGTGGCAACTGCCCAAAATGGTTGGTTACCCATTTGGGGCACAATGTGGCGCAGGCCACTTTGACAGCAAAATGCCTCGAGACTGATGTTGCAGTCTTAAGTTAGGTGATTGGTGTACTGTAGTGTGTTTTGTGCATAGAGGAGAGCACATTGCAATTTTATTGATATAAAATATGTTGTAAATGAGTGCATAATCAAGGCTGCAGATCAAGAAATCATGTAGCCTTCAAGGGAATTGGTAGATAAACTCACCATCATGAGCCAATCTTGTCACTTAGGGGAAGGTTAATATTCATGATATAAAGATATGCTTGGGAATTG
>KN833039.1:112115-123729 GCA_000827315.1 Piloderma croceum F 1598 | reverse complement strand
TTGTTACTCAGAATCACCATGCTTGCCCGTGACTCAATTTTTTACTTTCTTGTCATTTTCTGTCCGTGCATGCTAGCATTGGGGAATCATATTCACTAATAATGGCTTGTCATGGTTTTTTTAGCATTCCTCATGTTGGATTTAATTTCTGATGTTGATGCCAGATTTTACTTCAATCTCACCATGTGAGTGAAATATTCTGGATAAATCAGTTGGTCCTCCTGAGTACATATTCATGGCATCTATTCAGCCCAACCATGTGCATATCAACTATTGCAGTATGTTGTGGTGTCTTTTTTGTGACAAGGAATTAGATCTAAAATTGGCACAAAAGGTTTCACACATGATGATGAACATTCGTGGACTGATCATGGATGATCCAGAGCATACCAATCATCTACAGACCCTGGAATTTGCCACCCGCACTAACTCAGGCTCAGAGATAGAGATGACAGAAATAGAGTGAGGTTGTAAGATAATACTTTTGAGTGAGGCTTGTGAAGTACAGTGGATCTGGATTATTGATTTTCAATATTAGCATTAGATTAAGCTTCAGCAAATTAAAAGTGCAGTTTTTCTGAGTTTGAATTTACTTTCCCAATCTGGAACTGCTTTGTTCAAATCCCCTTTTTTTTTTTTTTTTTTTTTTTTTTTTTTTTTGGAGGAGCTTATGATGCCACACAACTAACTGGGTTAGCCTGTGACATCAGCTAAAGGTTAGGTGCTTGGTAGCACCTGTAAAGGTCCACCACCGAGGAGATACAGTTTTATGTACGCCTGCCACAACTGGCAGGCAGTGTAGGACTCAGTGGCCTCATGGCAGTTATGGCGGTTCAACAGGACTGTTCTGTCGTTGCAGCTGCTTTAAAGGCACAATACCCACTAAAACCCCGGGTTGCTTAATCCAATTCTCAGGCATGGAGGCTTCATTTTTAAGGATACCGCTCCAAGTATGGAGGACTAAATGTGTGTCAAGTGCTTTTGCCCCGTAGCAGGGATTGGTCATGGCCTGGTCAAGGGCAAGACATTTATTTACAGCATGAATCCACTGGTTGTGGATTTCTTGTTTGCTTGGCCAGCATGTTTCATCATCACCCAGTTCTATAACACGTGTGCATCTCAGCTTCCATATGAGATAGGCTGATTCAGATACAAGTATTCGATATAACCTATTTGCTCCATCTTTGCACTTTCCTTTGTCATCTTGGAAGCTAGCAAGTCCACATCCAGTAATGGAGCCAATATTTCTGATTTTAGGCCATGTTTCATGTTTTTTTGCCCAGAGGGTACTGGCAAGGTTCCAGATTTCCTTTTGACCAGGCACAGAACATTCTGTCAATATGTGTGTCATAGATTCATCTATGCGACATGTGGGGCAATTTATGCGGTGTTCAAAACCTGGTATTTTCAACCAGTAGTCACCACATTTATGGGTCTTGTGTAAAATTTTCCAAAGGAAAACACGGATATTTCTTGTAATGTCTTTATTACGTATAGAGTGCCAAATTGTAGCATCAGTGGGCATTTTGCCTGAGATGGATTTAACAGCATGTCTTGTGATATCTAGATTAATTGTTGTAGAGATTCGACCTGGTTGCACCTTTAATTCATGAATCCCTTTATATGCAAGAGCCTGTGACATGCAGGATAGTTGGGCACCAGTAAGATTAAATTTTCTATCTACAGACAGATCAATAATATTGAAGGTGGTTTTTGTAGCACCCTCAAGTGCTAGCCTGTCAGCTTCTTCATTTCCCAGGTCTCCAGAGTGACCTTTTACCCATTTGAAGAAAGTGGCTGCACCCCTTTGACGAAGGTGTGATGCAGTGGCTTTAAAGAATTCTTTGTTGGTTATACCAATCCATCCCCTTTTTTCCCATGTGGTGAGGTTTTTGGTGAGTCCTTCTACCACATACTTGGAGTCACTATTGATATGCAGTGTTGCAAAAGGTGCTGTTTTCTTAGCTGCATACAGTACTGCAGCTAATTCAGCAACTTGATTTGACTGGTTTATACCTGGGATTTGAAGTGATGCATTGTTAGCATGGTCAGGACCATACCATATACCACTGCCTGACTTGGCATTGTCGGTACCATTTTCTAGACATGATCCATCTGTATATACAGTAACATCTTCCTCAGGGAGGTTAATGGGTTTTTGTTTCCTGTAGGCTGGGTCAATACAACTTGAGTTTGGCTCAGTGAATATGCGAAAATTGTGGGATAAGTCATCATCAGAGGTTAGGGATGGATCAAAGAGAATTTCATTGTTGTCCCTTCTGGCAATAGCATTTGTCTGTTGCCTATTTTGTGTATGTGTAAGGCCATCCTCTTGAGGCTGATTATTTGGGTGCCATTTAGGCTGTATTTGTTCTAGTAGCTTCTCTGCCATTTTGTAACATTTGTTTGGTGCTTGGCAACCATGGCTTAACCTATCATTCTTGCAATAATCACAGGCACAATTAGTATGATCTAGGTGTTGGTGTATCATATTATTGTCCCGTCCTCGTCTGACATTTTGGACTAGGTCACCTACAGTTTGGACTTTATGTATCTCCCTCAAGCATTTGCTAGAGGGTGTATTGTTTAGTTTACTGGAGAGCTGCTTGTTGACTCCAATGTGGTACCAGGCAGGCAGCTTCTTTTTTAAAGAGTCAGAGAGTTTTAATGATGTAAAGCTGAGGTTGAAATCCCTTCCAACTTTTAGCATAGTTTTCACATTTTTGGGGAGAGTGGAGCCTGAGTGGAGTCCTGATTGTCATGTTTGTAAGTAGACATTCATTTGTGCCAGATCTGAGACAGCTCCTGAGTTTTTTGTTATGCTTTCACCAATGAGTACATCTGCAATATATGCCCAGGTGGGGTGTTTTTGTCCAAGGTTCAAATATGATTTCAGCCACATGATCTCAATAGCCTTGTTTCTAGAGTCAAGATCGAGGAGCTTAATTCCTCCTTGTGCAATGGGGAGGAAGAGAGTGTCCATGCCTACAGGTGGTTTTGAGCCTTCCCAAATAAACTGACGAGTTATTTTTTGCAATATTTGTGTCACTTGTATTGGCATTCCTTGTGTTGTGGCAAGATATTGTGACATTCCTCCTACAATCATTTGAATTATCAAACACCTACCAAACAGGGTTGGGTGACTTTGATTCCATTGGTCCAACCTACTTCTAATTTTGTCTATGATAGGTGACCACACAGCAGATTGGTCAACATTATTTCCTATCCATGCACCTAAAATTCTGACTGGTTCTTTGTCACCGGCTATGTGAATACCATCCACAAGTTGTTGCTGGGATGGGTGTATTTTACGGGTTTTAAGCACAGTGTCTCGATATGTGGGGGAGCCAATAGGGAGCACTTCAGTCTTTTTTGTATTAAACCTAGCTCCAGATGCAATACACCAGGTATCCAAAATGTTTTGCAGGTCAGTGAAACAGTCAAATTCCGACAAATACATTGTTGTATCATCTGCAAATAGTGTTGTCATGAGTCTCTCACCAATCCCAGGAATATTAAATCCTTTCATGTTAGATTGTCTTAACATGTTTGCCAAAGGTTCTATAGCAATGTTAAAGAGTAAGCAGGATAGAGGATCTCCTTGTCGCACCCCTCTTGAGACTTGGAAGGAGGAGCTTATGACACCATTTATGATGATATGTGTTTTAGCCTTTTTATACAAGGACTCTACAGTATTAATGAAGTTATGTGGCAGATTAAATTGATGTAGTGTTTGCAGCAGGTAATCATGAGATATTTTATCATATGCCTTTTCTTGATCTAGGGCAATGATTACACCATTTTCCTCTACAGCTTCTGCATAGTCAACCATCAATGTGGACAGTTTTACTTGGTCAAAAATGCTTCTTCCAGGCATGAAGCCTGCTTGGTTTTCATGTATTATTTCAGGAACTGCTTCAGCCAATTTTGTAGCCAAGGCTTTAGTGAAGATCTTGTAATCTGAGTTCAGCAAGGTGATAGGTCGGTAATTTGATGTTTTCTTTTTATCATTCTTCTTATATAAGGGGCACATCCACCCAGTTGCAAAACCTGTCTTTTCATCTACACCATGCTTTTCAATGTCATTATATACTGTGGTGAGTGCTTGAATCACATCGAAAGCTGGTTTCCCCAGAAGGGAAAGTGTGTCATGTTTTTTGTCGAGTGTTTTCCATAGTTCATATGGGAGGCCATTTATTCCAGCAGCTTTTCCATTGTGGGAGGCCTTAAGAGCACAGAGGACTTCCTCACGTGTCAGTCTCTTTGCCAACTTGGCTTTGGGTGCATTTCTAAGTTTGGTGTCAGGGTAGATAGAGCTGAGGACTTCCTCAGTAACATGGGCACGCTGTTCAGGTGGTGCATTAAGCCCATCAGAGAGTAAATTATGGTGGTAGTCTCGTGCCAATTCAGCCATGTTGTCTGATCTAGTTTCATATGTCTGTGGTCCATATCCATTTCCAGGTTTTTCCAGAGCATATATTACATCACGTGGCCGTCGTGATTTGTTTACTTGTGACCAATACTTGCTGATAGTCTCCCCTTCCAGTCTATCATGTGCTGCGGTAGCAGTGCGTGCCTTTTGATGTCTTTGAGCTTCTAGATCTGCTATTCGTTCCTCAATCAGCCCTAATGTTCTTCTCTGGTCTTCATCCTCTAAGTTAGGGCCTTTTAGTAAGGTCTTTGCTTTGCTTTGGAGTTTTTTAATCTTTTGCTCCATTTTTGGAATAGCAACTTTTGCTTTAGTTCTAATAAGTTTTATCATATCATCTTTAAAGGATTTAAAGAGCAACTGTGGGTTTGAGGTGGCAGACCGTTCATGTATGTCATCCAAGTCATTCTCAAGTTTTAAACCTAGATCATGAATATCAGATATAAGTGACTTGTCTTTTAAGAGAAACATTGGCATTGTCCATCGTCCCCGGCCAATGAAGGGTGTTTTGGGGTCTATTACATTTAATGACACCATTTTATGATCAGTGAGAACTGCTGTACGTTCAACTTTCCAGTCTGTGGCAGATTCAATAATTTCATCTGATGCATATATACGGTCAATACGAGATTGTACTCCTGTACTGGTCTGCAGGAAGGAGAAAGCTCGTTTTGTAGGGTGGGTTGTGTGCCATCCATCTCGAAGTTGGAGAGAACTCCTGAAGCTATCCAAGGCATGTGTTGCACCAACTGGGTCTACATGGCTTGGCAAACGGTCTATAGCATCTTCTACTAGGTTAAAGTCTCCTAGCATAATGTCAGGGAGAGGAAAGTCCATGTCTATCCACTTTGATTCCAAGTCTTCCCAAAACTTTTGATTTTCATTATGGGCATTTGGTGCATAAACATTTAGTATTGTGAGACTTAAATCAGAGTGCCATGGCAGTGTTAACAGCATGGCTCTTCCTGGAATAACATCTTGTTGTTGTACATCATGTATATTTGTCATTTCACGATTGAGTACTATAGCTACACCTTGTGCATTTGGATTTGGGCCCTGGCTGTAATGTATCTGTAGGCGCTTCCCAAACAGTCTGTGAAGATCCTCTACATATTCTTGGGTGAGATGTGCTTCTTGGATGGCCAGCACACCAATGCGCTTTTCCTTAACTAATTGATTTATATGGTTCCATTTACTGTCAGGGCTGTTGCTTCCAGGGAGACCCCGGCCTCTCATATTTAAGGAAGCAATTTTGATGGCTGCTCGTGTGTTCTTTTTTATTTTCTTCTTCTTCTTCTTTTTCTTCTGTTTATGCACATAAGCATTGTTTGGGACATATAGATGATCATTACTGGGAACATGCAGTTGGGCAATATCTGGGCCATGCAGTTGGGCATTATCAGGGACATGCAGTTGAGCATTATCAGGGGCATGCAGTTGAGCATTATCAGGGGCATACAGTTGAGCATTATCAGGGGCATGCAGTTGTGCATTTTCAGGGGGATGCGATTGAGCATTATTTGAAGGTTGCAGGTCAGCAGTGTGTTCACCATGAGGGGATTCATGGCTAGAGGTGATCCCATCACCATACTCCCTAGACTCCTCTTCAGAGAGGTGATTGATGGGGAAGTCATCCTCTCCTCCTTGTCCAGAGAGGCTTGAACCATTGCCATTTTTTATAACCAGATTAATTTGTTTGTTTGCTTTGCTTAGAGTCGTTGAAATACCATGTCTGACTCACAACGATTAATCAGCATGGGGAGCCTAGCCTAGGCTACCACAGGTGACTATGTCAGTAATACTAGCTTGCAGAACACTCAGATGTTCAGCAACCATTCTTAAAGACTTCAGCCTCTCGGCACGGCATGTCAAGACCTAAATAGGTCGCCATTTTTGATACAAAGGGTATCAGTTAGGGGGAATACCCTAGGAGCTTTCCTGTGCTGCATGCAGCCAGTATATTTGGGCTCCTTGGGTTGCAAGCCATCCCTTGTCAAGGCCATATAATGGGAATGGCTCTATGGCCTCCCAACATTGAGCCAGGTGGATCTGTAAGGCTCATGAGGCCCGCCAGAACTAGGACCAATGTGGTTATAAAGATTTTACTATTCAGGTGCATGTCATGGGGCAGGTCTCAACAAATTTATGGTAACAGAATGAGTTTGTGGGATATATAGTCCAATCTGGAAGGGTAGTCATAGTATATGGTGAATCATTAGAGGCAGGGTTGGGGATTTCAGGGCTCTGTTTCAGGAACATTGTATGTTTAAGTAATGAGCGTAGAAGGAAGTAGCACAGTGTCTAAAGACCCCTCATTTTCACCCCAGGCCATCCTTAATTGCTCTTCATATGCGCCTCAGCCATCATCATAATATGCTCCATGTCCTGCTGTTTCTGCTCCCTTGTCCTTCAATAGTAGTGTGAGTCAGCGAAGGAGTGACGAGGGGGATGGACAACTCTCTCAGTTGAGGTTTGTCCAATTGATTTATTGAGTTTTGAGAATCGGATGTAGTAGGAGATTGCAGCAATTGGGTTCAGATGAACAAGGTGGCGAGGGATAGCAACCCTTGAGTGCATGTGATGTGCACCATAAATATCGGTCAGGCCCTGCTCATGTGCCAGGAGGGTATAGATAATGTAGCCTTTCTCCATTGAAAAGATCGCCTCTAGTGATCCTTTTCGCATAATTGCCCTCCCATTCATCTGGAAGCGTTCAGAGTCCAGCATCTGGATGTTACTTCCTACTCGAAGTTGCGGAGATGACTGATTAGGGGTGGGAGTGATGCTGGTGACTACCCATGGGACATGGTAGTCTAAGGGGGGTCGTACTTGAGCGTCAACTCGGATATAATTGACTTGGGGGGACAAGTGAGGGTCATCAGGTTGGGGGTGAGGGGGTGTGGGGTAGAGCATCAAGAATATGCAGGCGGTCAGTCCTGTGAGGTAAGCAATGCGCTGGTTCATGGTAGCAGTAGACGGCAGATGGTGGGGGAACAGTAATGGTCATTTGTGTGCACTGCTGCAGCAGGGGAGAGCACTAGGACATAATTGGTATAGACCCTTGAGTTTTCCCATTGAGTTTTCCTATTCCATTTGGGGGCAATAGCCTCGTGTTCACCATAGGGACAGAGAGCTAATATCAGGTAATGGAAGTCCATGTCACATACGTAAGTAGGGACACATGATAAGTTCCCTCTGGGCAGGTCGCCCAGGTATAAGGTGACTAGGAGTACCATTCAGTGGGGTTTGTGGTTTGCGGTACTGATGTAAGGCCATTATCATTTGGTTTTCACCCAGTCGCTGCTTATTTTAGTGGGAGACTATGGGTGTTGAGCAATTTCAAATGTATCGACTCCTTTACATCTGTTTTTTGACAGGTGTACGTGATAGCCTAGGTGCTTCACTAGCCCCATTATATATAAGGTGGGTGTCATTGGAATAGTGCCTGTTGTTCTAGCTATGAACGCCTCCAGAAACACCCCTGGAAATGCCTTTCCAGTAGGTGTCACTTTGCTTTGCTTTGATACTCCTCCAGTACTGATTCGTCATGGCAGAATGGGACTCGTGTTTTTTATTGGGATATAAACGGCACCATAAAGTACGGTACAGTTGAGGGCACATGCCGGATGACCGATGTACGTATTCTGAATGTTACGGTTGGCATATTTATCTTCATTTTGGGTGTTATCATAGGGCACACAGGTGGTGATTGTTAATGTGGATGGAGGGTGTACAGTTTCACTCCCGTTGGTCTTTATCATACTTCTATCTCTGTGTATGCTAATGATCCAAACAGGGTGTCAAGTGTGTCAAAAGTAACTTGATGGCATTCGGTAGCATAATATCTAGGTAACCCATAGCGGTTGTATCTAGGTGAGAAAAGTCCACAGAGAGCGGCAATATTCACTATAGTAAAATGCATGTAGATAACAGGAAATCATAAAAGTCGTATCGATTGTGGATGTCACGTTAGTCATGAGTATTGTAGAGGTCATAAGTAGGTATACTAGGGTTGTAGTGCGGTTCAGGGCATTTAACGGTGAATCCCACGTCCATGGTTCCTATCAGATCTGCCACGTCCCCGAGTATTGTTTCCTCGTGTACCACGAGCGACCACAGCAGCAGCAGATATTGCTTGTTGGCAGGTTCGATGAAAATCGTCGATTGGTTTGTAGGGATTGGCTTTGACCCATCCCGGGAGGTTAGGGAAAGGGCACAGCCCGGCGGGGTGGTCAATGCTATGGCAGACATTGCACATCTGGGAGTTGGTGTGGTAGCCACGCCCGAGGAAGGGGTCTGGGTAAATAGTTTTGTTGACGGTTTCAAGGAGGCGGACCCAATTGTCGTTGTCATCAGTGGGTGAGCGTATATAAATGTTGATGCAGGTGTGCGTTGTACCACCAGCAGCGGTCAGATTTATTTTGAAACCGGTGAGTGTGTCGAGGATCGCAAGAGTGCGGTCTTTGGGGGTGCGACCATTTTTAAGGTGGGGGTGGGACGCAGTGATTTCCCCGAGGATAGTTCCAACCAGACCAATACGATAGGTGTTTCGGATAAGTCTGATGGCGTCGTCAAAGTCTGCTTCGTCGCGAACGGTGAGGCCTTCGACTGAGCCTAGGTACGTAGGTGCTATGATACCAGCTTTAAAAATAAGCATGCTGATTTGCTTCGATGCGAGGCAATGCTGCTTGACGAGTTTGTCGGCGTTGCTCGCAGATTTGCCCTGAACAAGATACGTGAAGGGGGCTTGGTCTACCTTAAGGATTTTGGTAGCGGGGGTGGGTGCAGTGACTTTGACCCTTGTGCACTCGAGTGCAGCCTTGACTTCAGTGGTGATGAGATGTACCATGTGGGGGGAGGTTTCGAGGGGGTAGTATCTGTGGTGGAGCGGTTGGATAAAGACATGTGGCACGTCGAGGGAGAGCCAAGCCTCCATCTGTTGGTGCTTGAGATTGTCAAAAATGTGTGTAGACGTACGTCCATGTACATGCGGGAACCCTTCCGGAGGTGTCGGGGCAAAAACGATGGTATTGCCTACAGGTGGGGGCGCCTCCGGTTCGGAGGTGGGCGGCACCCTCAGGCTGGCTTTGGCAGCCTTGGCTAGCAGGTGCGCGAGCACTCTGTTGTTGTTTGCGGTTTCTTCAGCTGTGAGTTTTTCGGAGGTTGGGGAGTGGATTTGGGGGGAGGGGGTATGTGCGGGTGAGGGTGTTGCCCCTGCAAAGGTGTCCTCATTGTCCGTTTCCATCTCCATCTTGTCTTCCTTTGCTACCTCAACATCCATCTCCTCGTCTCTTCTCCCATCCCCACTTATACTATGCTTACTCGTTTGGGGTCACTTTTTGGGGGGGGCGTTTTCGTTTTCGTTTTTGGTCACATTTTCGTTACCGTTTTCTTCAGCCTGTATAGCAGCGGATGATATTCAAGAGGAATGCCGTGGTTCGGGTGCGGCCTTGCGACTGACCGCAAGCACTGAGGGGCTTTCATCTGTAGCGGGTGGGGGGCTGGTGTCAGAGTTATCCCCGCGCATGTGGAGGGCAGCCATTGGTGTATGGGGCTCAGAAGGGGGGATACGGGAGGTTGGGTTAGGTGTTTCATTCATGGTTGTTGTGGTAGGAGCGTTGGCCATTGTCAATCAGCAATCGGAGTTGGTTGTCGTTGACGAAAAGACACGTTGGGTAGGCGCCCGTACGTGGCAGTTAGTTGAGGATATTAACGGTTATTTTGAGGGCTTCCAGGATAATTTATATTCCCTGGTATGTAGTGGCATGCACCTTATACATTAGAGTAAGCAGCTATTCTACTAGGACATTCGTCGTTCGGCTTTTGGGCCAGCAACGGGAAAAGGGGAAATGGCTTTTGGGCCTTCAGGTTTCGCTTGTGGGCGTGCGCTTGTTAGTTTCCTGTCCCAGGGGACAGTACTTGTCTCTTGGACCACGGAGAGGTCAGCACCGAGTCCACCTTATGGTGCGCTCGCCCCAAGAGGGATTCAGACAACTTATAACATGGCAACCACGATCTACATCTTATCGAATTATATCGCCAACTTTATGAAGGACTACAAAAGATGTGTTCGATTTGAGAGACATTGGTGTACACAATAAGATCGAGCATGACGCATCGCTTATCCGTAAGCCAAATGCATCGCATGATTGCTTTTCATTAAAATTAAAATTTCCAATTAGGCGAAGACATTTATTTTGAACCTAACACAGCCAAAATTGCCATTCCGCTCATCGAGCAGCTTCTGGAGAGCGCATCCGACAAGGATGCAGATAATAAGCACGTCCTCACGTACTTGGATCTGTCGAATGCCCTCAACCAGCGTCAAGCCGACTCAAAGGCAAGCAACCCAGGATTTTCCAGGAGCCTCCTTCTCAGTATGTTCGGCTTTGGAAAGTGAGTGTCACATCTACTGGTCATTTGGTTGACTCCTTTCTGATTCGGGGTTTCGATCATAGCTGTGCGGCAATGCAACTTGTTTTCGGTGGGAAAGTGGAGGAACTCCCCCTTTTCTTCTCGAAGAAAGGAGTGTGGATGGATGGGGTGCCACGGAACGCGAAGTGTTTTGGTATAACTTTGGGGGAGTTCAATGTTGCCTCGTCTAAGATTGCATTTCGCACAAAGACAGTGCCTCCGACCATTACCGTTGTATCACCACAGTTAGCTAATGACGATCCCAAATAGGTGGAAGCATTGGGAAAATGTGTAGTCAGAGCGTTATCGATCCTTCTCGACAGTGTCTATATACCATGTTGTCGGCAGCCCAAGGCGTGCTGTTGCTTCGACGTGTGCCAGAACTATTATTCGTGACAATTAGCTGCTCAGAAGGCTGTTCTCCGCCAGCGTTGGTGATTCTTTCCACCTTCCCCGCTAGTGCCAGGCCCGGACCCCTTATATCCAGAATGGCGTCGCTTGGATCCAATAATTTTCGTCGTTCGCAGAGGTTGGAGTTAGTGATGTGTCGGGCCTGGCTCGGGCTCAAAGCCCTGGCTTGGGCCTGGCTTTGGTGGGCCTGGGCTTTGGAAATCCTGAGCCAGGCCCGAATTCAGGGCTTGCCAAGGCCCGAGGCCTGGCTCAGGCTCAAGCCCGGGCCTATATACCATATATGGTTATAATCGCAGACAGCTTCAAAACTAAGTAGAAGGAGCAGAAATGAATAAGTACCTTTGCCATTTCGTAGGTAAA
>KN833039.1:72121-111378 GCA_000827315.1 Piloderma croceum F 1598 | reverse complement strand
CCCTCCTGACTCCAAGAGCTTTGTGATATGCAAAATTAACTATTCAAAATATATTTCCTTAATTGGTAATGAGGCCCGGGCTTGAGCCCCGGGCTTTGGGCTTTCTGGACCTCGAGCCAGGCCCAAGCCTGCTGAAAGCCCGAGCCAAGCCCTGCCTCGGGCCTGGCCTTAGAGGGCCTGGCAGGGCCGGGCTCAGGGCTTTGAGCCCGGCCCGACACATCACTAGTTGGAGTCTTACTGCGACCGAAGGCGATAACCAGTTGCGCAGTGGGGGTATATCGACCAGTAACTTGACTTCTACACGGACTCAGCGTTTGGGTCAAAGTCGGTCGGAAGCTGTATTCTTGAATCCTAGTCTCCGGACCACGGGAAGCGTGACAAGAAAGCAAGTAACCTTGTGAACTAGAGCCGATTCGCGGTGTGGGATGTCCAGTTAAATAATGCATGGTTGCCAGGATCGGGAACAATGCAGCTTCCTTTTCGAACACCACCCTGTCCTTAGTACTACTAGCACCACACACCACAGTTTTATGGTTAATCCTAGAGGATAATCCATACGAATGATGAGTTCGGAACAGCTGTTTCTCTTTCAGCCACCGTCAAGATATTTTCGTTCCTTGTCATGTCGTAGTCAAAGCTGGAGCGCGACGAAGAGAATAAGGGAAGGCATTTAAGGCTATTGCAACGAGGTAAGCAATAGACATCGTGTCCGATGACAGACCAGGATAATGTGTATCATCAAGTGCATTCAATGCATCAGTGCGCGATAGAATCGTGCTAATATGTAGAAAATAAGTAAATAAGTAACCACGGAGGACATATAAGTACGAGCAGACGACGCTGTTTTCAAACCACAGTATGGTTATATTTGAACTCAGATGTGTCTGGGCTGTCCGTAGGTGAAGAATTGTCTAGATCAGGCGTAGGTTTTAAACTGTCCGTGACCAGAGTACCTGCTCCATGCAGGGAGCGATCACCGTAAAAGGAGTGTGCGGTGGTGGTTTCACCCACAGTTCTGAATGCTACAGAGGATTTGCCGATCTCATTTGCTTCCAAGGTGGAGTTGAGATCGTTCGTTGTAAGGCCAAGGTTGGTAAGCACGATGATCATAGTAGGTACAATGCCCTATGAGCAAGTTGTGGGATGTTAGCATAGTTCAACGACGAACATCGGATTGGACTGACAGTGAGCTGAGCGATTGGATCGTACACGATATAGAAAGCGTTCGTATTGAGGAAATAGAGGGTGATCTCGATTACGAGGGCACTGGAATAGATCGCACCCGACTCAATTACGACTGCGAGGACCTTTTTATATTTGAACGCCGCCCGGCCGGGTAAATTTTTGAACTGTTGCTCGAGATACCTAAGATTCCCCAGAAAAAAAATCAGGTGCCATGTATTTAATGCCAGTTGGGCTGGTGGTATACGAACCAGACTCGGACGGCAATTAGCGAAGTAACCATGATATTTGTGGCCAATGAAAGACTAAATACCGCCCCATTCCATTGAGCGAGAGATTTGGCGAATGCTGTGTGAGTATTCTTGGCAGTAGCGAAGAAGATCGTCTGAGCAAAGCCCGAACCTGCATTAAGTTAGACATGATATTCCAGATATCAAATTTTCAGTAACGACTCACTGGCAGACCCTAATATCATAAGGATCGGAAGGGCACAGATCCACAAATTTTGACCCCACACGTGGTAACACCGCCAGACCTGGGCATAATGCTGTTAACCAAGTCACTGCGTAATAGTATTACCATTCGCATACCACGATGCTGTCTCCCAAGATGGACTAAAATTTGCGTAACGGCACAGTCAGTCCTGATAATGAAAATCACGCAAATGATGGGCGGCTCACATTTATGGTATGTATACACACTTTGGCAACATTGGCAGGAATAGAGACATCAGAAAAGAACGCAGCTGGACCTCCAGGCTGATTTCTTAGAATGATGAACCCTTCAATGAGGCGCTGGAAGCCCAACGAAACGTGTGTGGTGGAAAACAAGAACATGAAAATGGCCGTCGTCATAATTGCTCTGCCCATTCTACGTTGTTTCCGCCTGTACCGGGAGATGAAGAGGTATGAGCAAAACAAAACAATGTTCATCCCTTAGGTGTAAAAAAAATGATGAGAATAAGCAGCAAATAGCGTTATAGTCAAAGTAGATATCACCGTAAAAAAGGGTCTCTAGCCATATTGCCGTGAGGTAGGCTCTATCGAGCGGAATATTCGCGACTGGCATTGAGAAGTAGAATATTGTCCCTGTAGGGGCGCTTTAATAGTCTGAGCCCTCCTTTGGTTCGCCTGAATACATGGACAAAGTGGTAGGGTGAAGGTAACTGATTATATACCCGGGATCCGAAGAACGTCTTCGGCGGCAGTAACAGACTGTTTATAGATAAGTTCTCGATGATCGCCATCATCACCTTATCAGATCAGACTCTGTTGGGCGCGCATTCTACCACATGACGATTTTGCAACGCAACCCGTTGCCAGGATGAGACGTCATAGCGTACCTTTGTTACAACTCGTCAAGCAAAAGCCGATCGGAAGTCTGCAAGGGAGAAATGGTGTCCAATGAGCCCTGGCTTACAACTACTAATGGCCTTGTCCAGAGTCAGCCGGCGATGGCGTCCAGCCGACCATCAAGTTTTCCAGCGCACTCCCATCATTTTAATATCATATGCTGGTTTCGAACGTTCATTGGAGCCACTTTATTTTTATTTTTTACAGTTACTCGCCTGGCATTCAGCCATTTTCTCTTACCCTCAAACTGACCACGAGTCCATTTGGGTCCTCGAGAAAACAGGTGGCTTGTGAATAAGCGAATTGAGGCGATCGAATTGTAAATTCACTGTATTCTATCATAAACATGTGCATACCTCAATATTCTTACTACCAAGATGACGTCCATAAGACGCCACGGCCATCATATTCAGTGAGGGAACATACATCCAGATAAGCTGAAAGGCAGCTGATGATCAGTACAATATTTATGGTGCAGATGATCCGCCATTGTTTTTTTGGCCTCAAATGATTATGCAAAGAACCAAATCCGGATCAAATCGCATACCGCCGTTGCCCTGCCGATCAATTTTTCTCATCCTGCAGCGCAGCGATGACCGGGGAGGTCCCATTAAGGAACATCCATAGGCGAGGCATGAAGATGAAGATAGACGGCGCCATCCGAAGGAGCGGAACCTTTTGAACAGGGTGGCACGTTCGCTGATAGTTCTTTGCGGCAGTTTGCGAGTAGTCATTCAAGTATCTAGTCTCTGCTCCAATATCACTCCTAGTCTGCAATAAGCACCATCTGACTGACATGTAAAGTTTATATATATATCAGCGGTGGTGTGAAAATAAACAAAACTGATCGGGCTCGATGAGCGCTCGTCAACACCAGCTTCCATTGCAAACGCTTTAACAATATTATATCAGTTATGACAGACACAACTCTTCCGCTGACACAAACTAAACGAATAATGAAGCTTCCAGAATCCAGAATGTTTCTGAAGAGGGCCCAAGATTAGATCGGTGCACGAATTAGACGTCTGGCAATAGACGAGATATGATTCAGGGAAATAGAGAATGTGTGCTCCATCTTGGCTTTATAAAGTGCAGAACGTAGGGCTTGACGTGATAAATGTCTTCAATGTGGCCGGAAAATCGGACCCGACATATGGTCTCCTTGCGCGTTTGTTTCCCGGAATTAGTGCCGCACCTATGAGGGAAGGGGCTTAGACCAAACACTACTCATAGACATTACAAGATGAGCGTTGAGTGGAGACGAACAATAATACTGGAGCATGCCTACAGTTTAAGTGAATGGCTGTCCGACCTACGGAAGCACATCTATGTAATTTTCGGCAGATGCGGCATCATTTGACGGCAACACGATTTTATTGGCAAGCAACGACGCCAGAATATTGAGAACTGAATGCACTCGGTGACAGACAGACCAAATGGGGGAAACGAATAAGCAAGATAGAACACCATCGAATCGAAGAAACGTATACAATAGTGGTGCTCTGCATCCGAGCGCGGGCCGCCTAGAAATCACACCCGAGGATCTTCTCTAATACAAAGCCGCTTCGAATTCGACTGCGCAATATGACGGTTGATAAGCGCTACGGAGAAACTGATCTTGTGACAACCTTTGGCAACGACCGAAGGTGAGAGGCGCAAAATAAAACCAGGTTTGAACTCACATGTCCGCACGTTTCGGTGCTTCACCAGGTGGCAGGGAATATATAGCTGATCACGTTTCTATATGATAGTTCTTGCCAACACAACAAGTTACTCATGAAACCCCCTTCGATCGAAATCAGCGCCCTGCTACGACTGTCCTTTCGAGACACTCTGATAGCACATGAGCAGTTTTTACTTGATGCCTGATGCCTGAGGTATGCTGTTGCCAGATAAGAGCATTTCAATGTTCACAAGTTCAGCATCTGAAATTGAACTTCTGCTCAGCTGAAGTTGAAACTTGGTGACATACTGTGCTGACGCACCTTGTAATTCGGACCTACTTGACGTCTACTCCGTCATCCAATCAATCAACTTCATTGATTTCATTGAGGAGCTTATTGCTTCATATCGTTGAAGTTGATGGCTACCGTACGGGCAACAGCAGCGTGCAGAAGTATGGAGAACATGTTATCAACTGGGAATGAGGTTCGCCGAACCGGTTCGGCCGCCCGGCGAACCTCTCCCGCGAACCACCCTCCAATGTGGTCCAAATGGTCTCAACGGTCAATGCCACCAAGTGTTATCAGTGGGTACCGGCAATCCCCGCCAAAGTGCCGCGTCGGAAGTGGCCAGAATTACCATATTAGGCAAGTAGGCGTAATGAAACCCGCTCAAAAAAAGTGACCCAAAGCTGTTTTCAATCAATCCCCAATGGTTTTCTACAATTCTTTCAATGTTATTATAATTTAGCATGCTATGTACACCTTCTATAGCATTTATTTTGTACTTTAATCTCATATATCCCATGCTGGAGCCTTGAAAGGTTACAGGTTCCTCTAAATACCATCAACACAAATAGCAAAATAATCTACAGAATAGGAGGTCTGACACATTAAAATAAGCCAATAAGGTGTTTAAAACATCAGAACAGCCTATATAAATGATTTCTACTGACTTGAACTAAATTCTGGTTTCTTTTGGTGTGATACTAGCCCCTTTAGATATGGCTCTGATGGTTAGCCAAAAAAAAAAGTGTATAGCTCTTGCTTACCAGGTTAAAATAGTATATATGTATTTATAACCACTAAGACAAATTTCTGAGAAGTCTTGTACCATGTATGCCTTCTGGCAAATTTATGTTGAAAAAAAAGCAAAAAAGGGCTAAAAATAAATGATATTGCTCTTTTTGTTACATATTTAGACAACAGATGGGTACATATACCTCCTAAGGCACTGCCAATTGGTTTGTTGCTAGATTACAGGCAGTTATTACAGTATATGATGCAAACTAATCCCCCAATGCCATGGGCAGCTGATGGGCAGTGGCTGTGCTTCCATTTTAGTCCTTCCTGGTGACCCCGTTTTCTCATTCATTATTCAGTGTGAGAACTACTTTTGCAGAGATGAAATGATGAAAATTATTGGGGCTACAGTTTCTTGAGATTGAAATTTTAAATCTCTCTCTTTAAAATATTATAGACTGTGATATGTACATATAATGAGGCATAAGTCTGTGAAATTTTTGTAAAACAAAAAACTGCTCTCAAGACCTTCTGGAGACACATTTATACAACACATTTAATCTTTTGAGTTAAGTATGAAACTCAACGTAGAGCTCATAAACGGGGTCACTGAATATGGGTCAGGTTTTAATGCGCTGTGGCACGGGACCATTATGGAAACCGACGCAGTGCTTTGGTGGGGATTGCCGGTACCCATTATCAGGTCTGAGTGTATGCAGAGCTTACATTGTTTGCTATTTTGTTATGCAGGTCCCGAAAAAGTAAAACATAATATAGCTGCTGGCCAACCGACCGTGCAAACTTTCGAAGAGAAGACCTGGGTGATTTGTCACAGGTCACAACGACAGTCAAAGAGATGGACAGAAATTTTCAGCGCCTGCGGCGCACCATTTATTGGCACCCTGAAAATCTGCCGGAGAGATGCCCATCTCTTCATGGTGGTTACGACGAAGACAAGAAGATCAATTCAGAGGCTAGCAGAAATAACTAGTGATGTGCACGGCCCGGCTTCAAGCCATGGGCCAGGCCAAGCCAGGCCAGGCCAAAGTCACAGCCTGACCACGGCTTTGGCCTGGCCTAAGATTTTTGAAAGCCAAAGCCGCTGGCTCAGGCCACAGCTTTTGAGTGAATTTTTTGCACTGTGAGGGAGCCTCTAGTGAGCAAATTTCCAAAATTATTTTGATTAATTCTCAGTTTGGAAATCTTTTTCCAAAGTTTTCCCAAACTTAGCTTTTGTTCCCGCGATATCAAGAGCATAGCTTGAGCTTTCCATTCATAACACGATTTACTATATCATAATCTACCGCGCAACTTCCCAAACTCTATACTGGCAACATAATGCTGATTTAATTCTAATCCGATTAATACAGCATACCTTTTGTTGATTGACAATAGGTGAAAAGCTCGCATGTCGCAGTGTGTGATGTTGGTACATCATGATATCGTGACCGTTTAACGTCGCAAGAGTTCGGCGTTCATCATCTATCTGATTGTGGGTAACATTTTCTCGCTATAATATAGGTCAAACAACTGATGTTACAAGGATGCGGCATTCAAGCTCGTTAGCTACCCGATTGTGGGTGATAAGCATTTTCTCGTGCAGCCATAATACAAGTCAACAAATGACTGGTAACAGTGTTCAGTTGGATTATGCAACATGCAGACATGACGCACACAAGAACCATCACGGGAACAGTGTTATAGGTATGTTCTCTCGACGATATGCTTCATTTGAGCTACAGATTCAGCCTACGGTGTGTACTAATTATATTGTGATTTATTACGATTTTAACCCCACAAGCCACAGCTCAGGCCAGGCCAAGCCAAAGCCAAGCCGTCATTGACAGCTTTGGCCTGGCCTGAAGATTTTGAAAGCTGAAGCCGCTGAAAGCCAGGCCAAAGCCGTGGTTTTCAGGCCAAGCCGGGCAGGAACATCACTAGCAATAACTCGTAGGTCATGTGGATTTGGCTTCAGTCCTTAGGGTTACCACTGACGTTCCCGTCTGTCTTTACATCTATCCAATCTACTCACTAGTCCCAATCCACTCGAGGCCTGTGACCCACTCAAGCCAAAACTCTTACTACACGTCCAATCTTAACTTGCTGGAGAGGGCCAGTGCTGACACATGGCAAATACAAGTCCCAGAAAGTGTCAGAATTCTCTAATTTTGTACACAAAATTTTCATTCCCTAGGACTTTTGCAAGCTTGAAGGGTCTACTTATAATAATGTAAATTACCCGGTCATGGAAGCCCTATTCATTGGTATTTAAAATTCTCAAATATCAGGAAACTGAACTCAAACAGTACAATTATGCAAAGTATTCACACACAAAAACAAAACTGCACAGGAGGGGTTTGAACCCAGGGCCTTGTCATTGTGTGCTCACAGCCAAAGAAATGATGCTGATTAGTATGGGGTTGACCTGCAATCCCATAGCAAATGTGCATCATCATTCCCACACTGCTTATAAAATTGCACTGTCTTGAAGTTCCTGGTGAGCAGATTTTAATCAATGCCTATATACAATTTCTGGAATTTTAATTATTGTAGCTGTTTCTTATATTAATTTGTGGTCATTTGACAAACTTTATGTCAGAGTTTATTAACCCCACTGCTATTTATTCACACCATAATTCCTTGTCTGTCAATATGTCTTCTATTTTTTCATACAATTTGGATATTGTGCAATTTTGAATTCTTGATCAGGAGGAGTCCAATAGATAACTGATTGTACAAGACTAGGAAATAGAGCAACCAAAATGTGTTGCAGCTATTTTCAGACATGGCAGACATGCCTGAATATAACCACACTGCATATTGAAAAAATGTCACACATATTTAAAATAATGACATATATCATGTGTGCATATTTTAAAATATGCCATTATTTTAAATATGTGATGAATATGTGGCAATGTTATATTCAGATCCTTTCTGGCATGTCTGCTGTGAAAACATAGTGCAGGTGCAAAAATTTCCAATTTTGCAAAACTGATCCAAAATTGGAAATTTTCTCAATTCTGTTTTTCATCTCAATTTTGATGTAGCACTTTTCACACACTTCCTATAATTGCAAATATATATATATACTATCAACATACATTAGAACTTTTTTATTTTTTTTATTTTGAGCAATTCAAATTGGTGAGTCTTGTTATGCAAGCATTTCATTTCAGAGTTGCTGAAATTTCCTTGAATATTGATGTTCCATGCCAGTTTTAGAACTCAATTAATGGAGACTACAAAACTGATTCCCACGATTAAAATTTTAGTTCCCAGGACCTATGGTAAAGTTGGGTCTACAGACATTGAGCCTGCAAACCAAGGGTGAAAAGAATGAGCCTCTAGTAAACTAGAGGACTTGTAACTTGCACAAACAGGATGCACAATGAGAAAAAACTAAATTAGCATTTATGTCAAGCAGTTGTGTAGGGACACCATTGAAACACGAAGTAGGGTATGATGGTGAAGACACCACAGTGATAGACACCAGGCATAAATTTCAGGCTATGAGTGTTGATGAGTGTAACAATTGAATAAATACATCTACCATAAATATGTTCCAACAAATATAACAGGAGATGAAGAAAATCAATAAACACCTATTCATACAAGATCAGGCATGAATAAAATGTTTTATCCCATAGAGAATCAAACCAGCGATCTTATGGTATTGGCGAGGAAGGGTCAAATAATTCCCACAGTAAATGTTAGGATATCCCACGATTAACAATTTGGTTCCCAGGACTTAGGATGATCAGGGTAACAGACATTGAGCCCACAAACCATGGATCAAAAGAATGAGCCTCTAGTAAACTAGAGGACTCATAAAAGTAGGGTATGGCAGTGAAGACACCACAGTGATAGAAACTAGGCATAAATTTCAGGCTATGAGTGTTGATAAGTGTAACAATTGAATAAAGAATAAATATATCTACCATAAATATGTACTAATAAATATAATAGGAGACAAAGAAAATCAATAAACACCCATAAATTGTTTCATCCCATAGAGAATCGAACCAGCGATCTTATGGTATGGGTGAGGAAGGTGCAAAGACGACATGTCGCATTTGGCGGAGTTTGAAACTCCGCTCAATTCCGATTTTCATTTTCATTTTGATGTAGCACTTTTTGTGGACCTCCTATAATTGTAAAATATTTATATATACTATCTACATATGTTGGAACATTTTGGCTCTTTTATTTTGAGCAAATTGAATTGGAGAATCCCTTTATGCAATAATTTCATTTCAGAGTTGCAGAATTTCCTTTTATATCAACAATCTGCGTCGGTTTTGGAACTCAGTTAATAGAGACTACAAAACTGATATCCCACAATTAACAATTTAGTTCCCAGGACTTCAAATGTTCTGGGTAATGGACATCAAGCCTGCAAACCCTGGGTGAAAGAACGAGTCTCTAGTAAACTAGAGGACTTGTAACCAGGAGTTACTGAAATCATTTGAAATGCCCTGACACTGGATATATCCCTTTGCCTGGTTTACTGTATGCACTCTGGTGTGCCACGTTCTCAGACCTTTTGTTTCCGGTGCCTCAGAATTTGCTTTCTGTTGAACAAGACACCACAATGACAACGCACATATGACAGATCGAACCTTACAATTCACCATACTGGAGCTGTTGTGACGGAACTGGGGCCCCAATATTATGAAATAGAATCAAGCATAAATCATCATATCTCTGACCCTGCTGATAAAGTGAGTTGCAACATGAGTTGCACAGTTTCCAACCCTCATGCTGAATGCTCTACGCTCTAAAGCCATGTGCCTTGAATCACAATTGCCTGGGATTCCATTGCTTATCTTCTTGGCTGCGGTTTACAGTTTGCTGCGAATCTTAAAGCTTTACTTTCCCCCGCCTGGTAACTATCCAAAAAGGATACCCCAACTCAGAGGCTTTTCCATCATCAACGCTGTGTCCTTTTTGAACAAAAGATACAGCTTCTTGCAATTGAACCAAGAGATGATCGGTCAAGATTTATACATGTTCAAGGCATTTCAAGTGAGTTTAATCACATAAAAATGTTGAATGTCTTAATGACTGCATCATACGCCAGCAAAAAGCTGTGGTTTTATCTGGTGAACAGGGTAGACGAGCATTTTTCGGCGAGAAGGGTTTACATTTTGAACTAGGACAACAGTCTCAAAATGGTCCAGTCAGTCAGACTTATGAGTCGTGTGAATTATCACAATATTAACCACACGAGATTCACAGGTCCCAGGAGGGGATGTCATCCGCAAGCTGGATGAAATGGATATTCAACTGGTATCTATTATGAACAAGCAACTTCTCAAAATATTCCACAAAGATAGATTAGCAAATGGTGAACATTCACAATGTGCTTGCTTTCTGGGCACATTATGAATATTTCTACAGCTATTCCAATATTGGTCCACAACATCAACAGACACATGGAAGCCTGGGGAACGGCTGGAAAAATGGATCCATTTAAAGATATTTACAGCATTGTCGTTCAAATGGCCATCTGCCTGTCTACTTGTGAAGAACTTGCCAGTAACCTGAGGACAGTTCAACATCTTGGCAATCTTTATTTACAGCAAGTGACGAGTATTACCCCTATGACCCTTCTATTTCCATGGTTTCCTTGTTCCGCAAAGAAACAGAAGGAAAGATCAGCCAAAGGCCTGTACAACATATTGTCCCATTATGTAGATCTCAGACGAGAGGCAAAAACACCAAATTTAAACCCATTCGACGTTCTGATTGCTGACAGTGACACCAACACTGCAATTGTTCGGGTGTGTGCCACTATTTCTATCTCAAATGGGGCACTTATTGCGCAATTTTGCACCTATAGTTTGCACTATTTGTTATGATCGTTGGTGTCTTCAACACCACTATGATTTGTGTGTCACTTCTACTGTATCTTCACATCTTGCTTAATCTCTAATGACAGCTTGCTGGGCCCTTATTTATCTTGGCGGAAACAATGAGTGGAGAAATAAAGTTGTTGCTGAAGTTCAGAATCTCATCGCCACCTACTCCAATGCAAGTCGCTCCAAGCCGATTTACCAATGCTTTTCCACTATTCTATTGTCCGCATGGGAGGAAAATATGCCGATCGCTGATGTTGTTATCCGTGAAACCATCTGCCTGATCAAGAATGGCCCAGCTCTCCGCTACAATCTTGCTGACAACTTCCAAATAGGTGGCAATATGATTGATAAGGACACATTTGTACTGTATCGTAGGGAGGATGTTCATCTGAATGTGATGTGCTATTCTGATCCACTCACATTTGACCTGAGCCAATTTTGTGCTCCAAGGGAAGAAGATAAGCAAGGAAACTTGCTGTTCCTTGGATGGGGTGCGAGCCATCATATCTGTACAGGTCAGCCATGAGCTCTCCAGGCGACTTGATTCACAAATTTTCCTTAGGCACGAAAACCGCTAAATTGAAAATCAAGATGCTTCTCGCACTCATGCTGTCCAGTTATGAATACCAACTCGTCGATGGATCTAGCAAGCCTTTAAAGGAACCACCGCAACCCAACCGGGATGATACATACGAGGTCCGCCAATCTCATCAATTCATATGTTTTATGAGAACTAAATGAGTTGTTTTCTAGTCAAGACGCATATGCGAACCATGTTTCTTTCAATACAGGAATGTCTGATATGGATCAAGATCCCACCTTTGTGTGTGAAGGTAAAAAGCATTAGATATCTAAATTAGTGATCTCAATACCATATCACAGTTTGTCATACAAACCGTGGCAAATCCATTTCCAGCACTACATATTTAAAAAAGCTCTTGTATGATTTAGATTTCGGGCATGTCTCGTTGCTCAATGGTGCCATGCATTTTGTTGCCCTTGTTGTCTAATCAAGTGTCTTCTGCATGCACTGTGGATTTACGCTATTCAGTACATCTCTGCTTGATAATTAATTTTGTTTACAAGGAAGTATTGTCAGATGTTTTCGATTCGTGCTGTAGGAGAACTTTCTTCAGATACATATGACAATCTGTGATATCAATCAACCTCACAGATAATTTCCTGTGCACCTAACACTTCTCACCAGAGTTTTCTAAAAAGTGACAGGGAATACATGAGCATCACTACTCGTTGTTTTGAAATGGCTGTTGCATAGATTTTTCCGCATATTCAAACTATACTTGCTGAGCAATAATAAGACATAGGTGAAAGAGATGTTTCCTGGAGCAAATTGTTGTACACTAGCCAATTGTATTTTAGTGGTGATACACTTGCAGTGTCTATAATGATGAAAACAATCAATGATAATAACATCACTTGAGGCATCAGGAAAATTCCTGGCTGACTTAGCACGACTTACCACACTTGGAATTTCTGCCTAAGTGGGGCTAAGTAAACTTTAAGTAAATTTAGTCTTAAAAAAGTGTTTTTCAGAAGGTGACCTACTGAATGTAAACTTAAATGTACTTGATCACACTTAGCTTTCAGTTAAGGTATGCTAAGAACACAAATAAGTGTGACAAGCAGACAACAATCTGCCAAGTGCATTGGAGCACAGCCACCACAAATTCTGACTTTGGCATATTTTGTCCACTTGGCACACTTATTTGTGTTCTTAGCATACCTTAACTGAAAGCTAAGTGTGATAAAGTACATTTAAGTTTACATTCAGTAGGTCACCTTCTGAGAAACACTTTTTTAAGACTAAATTTACTTAAAGTTTACTTAGCCCCACTTAGGCAGAAATTCCAAGTATGCTAAGTCATGCTAAGTCAGCCAGGAATTTTCCTGATGGGTTCTACTGAGGAGTGCAAGTGGGTGAGTAACCCTTCCTATAATGAGTGGGATGAGATAATAATTGAATTTTACGAGGTATGCAATGTGCAATAGCAATGAATGAAAGGCAAGCAAATGCAAGTGAGATAATGTGATTACAAGAGTGAGAAAGTGAATGTGAGTGTGAAGTCTTAACAATGTTTCTTGTTTTCTGGTATGTACAGGGGAGTATATATATTGTATGAAATTTTAAAATGAAAAGCTAACAACCAATAAATTTTACCACTTGTATAAAGACTGGAGACTTGCATGAAAGTTCAACACTTGTGCCCATTATACAAGAAAACAAAATTGATATCATAAAAAATAACCTCAATATTGTCTCTGAAATTTAATAATGTTTTGGTTGTGCCTGTTGTGGTTGGAAAATATGCTGTACGGTCTGATGCCACTGTTATGTGATTAAAATAAGGTAAAGCAGCCATTGGGTTTCAAATAAATAGAATGATTTGTCCACCTACTATTCACTAGTTTAACGACTAAATCTCGAGGACCTGTGTTTGCCGTGCAGAGCATCAGCCCTCTTCCTGCAAGTACCTGATGATGACCAAATTTGGAAGTCAACCACAATATTACTTATATTGTAATGGTGCCCTGCGCCAGTCCCCGACTCATTTGCGGTCATAGATAAAGAGTGTGTGAAGAAGTGTTCATGTTAATTAGAGATATATACAAGATATAAAGTAATGGCTAATTTGTGATTTCAACAAGGGGAAATTGGGCATGGGTCAAATTTTATGTCAACAAGGGTTTAACATTGTCAGTGTTATTATCTTGTTAATGTCGTTTTCGACGATAATGCATTTTGAATTGTCAGCAGAACAGGACCAGTGAGAGGCAACAACATAAAAATGAATGCTCAAAGCGGAAATCTGATATGTGCCTGATCGATAATCCGAATTTGAAAGTGTGGAGACAGACAAAGGAGATTCTACCCAAATAAAGTAATTTGGGTAGACCCGGGGGCAGCCTTTGGCTGAGTTGTTTAACAACTTTGCCAACAGAACCCTCCTCTCTTGTCAGAGAGTTGGGGAGTATGGTCTCAATCAAGTCTCGATCAGTGCCTTCTCATCTTCCCACCATTCATGATCATGAACCAATTGCTATTTTCCCACTTCCACCTAACCCTACACAGTCCCTACCTGACCATGATCTCTCTGATGAGGCGAAGAAGACCTCTCTGAATGGGGAGCATTCTCTCTGCAAGAAGTTGGAGCATCTCTACTTGTCAATTCCCTCCACTCCTTACTGATGATTTTACATTTTTTTCCTGCCCCTCTTTGTTCTCCAATGCCCATCAACAGTGGTATGCCAAACTAGAACACAGGGACCATGCATAATTGTCACAATGGGCAGATTAGCATGGTCAGGGAAGGGTTGGATGTCTTGGTGGGCATTTATTCAACGGGAAGGATGGAAGACTTTTGACCATGGCGCCAGAGGAGTTGGAGGAGTCAAGATTGGTGGTTTTGAGGCGAACATGGCCAGCATTGCCTTAAGATAAGCTGGCAAATCGATGATAAACAAAGAGCAGGAGGACATGAAGAAGGCAGTGTTAGGGGTTTATGACAAGTTGGGTACAGTTGTTGAGTGAGTCAATGCTTCCCATCAATTGGAGCTTAAATCATTGATTTTATACTCACATAAACTGGTTACACCCATGTTTACCAGTTCATATCTGTGAGTATGTTATGCAGTTTGTCAATGTACATAAGTTCCATTGTTTTTGTTTTGTTTATATTCTTCTGTTGCCCATTCAATGTTCAAGAGGACCACTCTATCTGCTGTGTTTCAACGGTTCAGTGCCAATTCAATGCTTGGATCCGACCTGCTGCAATGTTTTACCTCAACTTGGCTATCCCTGTTCACTACTTATTTGCAGTATGTAATCAATGTTTCCACTAGATCATCGACACACTCTTCAGTGGACCATATTCTACCTCCATCATATCATTCATTTAACAGGTTGTGAACAGTGACACAAAACATTGTTCCCGCACTTGAGGTCTTGCGATAAATGCATTATTTTCATCAGATGCTCGGATCGACAATAGCCTGTCAGAAATGTGCTAATTTTGCAAACATCAAAACAGGTGTTGAATGCAGGTGAATGCACTCACAGACAGAGGGTATGCTCCCATAGTACATGAACATATGTATAGAAGAAGCTCTGTTCAAGAGTCAAGGTCAAATTCTTGCCTCTCAGCTATGTATGACAGCAGTTTTTATGAGAGTATTCTATGACGGTATTCTTCACCAAAAAAACAAGCTTATGCACGGAAGTCGGAACTTACAAGTTTGTCTGAATTTGGAAGTTCCACTATGAACACGTTAGTTTAACACTGAAGTCTTACAACATAAATCAGTGCAGAATTTAGTTCATTCTCACATAATTGGTTTCTCAGGCAAATAGACTTAGTCTGGTTAAGATCATTTTTAGAAAATATATCCCCAATTGGGAAACTGAGAACCCATGGCCACCCGGCACCCTGATATACCACTGCATAGGACACTTCCTGTATTGAGTCACATAGCTATTTGTCAAATTTTATTTAATGAATTTTAATTCCATATAAGGGCCAGGTAGTTGGCAAAAGGGATATTATGGTAAATTGCTGAATTCACTGAGATACTCACTGATCCTGAAATGGAATATGCTTCCAAAAATGGTAATGCTGTGACCAATTTCTGAACCAAAGGCAAACCAAGGCAACACCAAGCAGTTCCTGCAAGGTAAGTACATGGCCAAAATTTCTCTTTTAGGTATAGGATATTCCACCACAAACCAAAACTTACAACTTACAACTTACAAGTTGCAAAGTTGTGAGTAAAAGTTTGATTTGTCACAAAAGTAATGACTAAAACATCTATTATTGCACAAACTAACAAAAATGGCATAAACTAAGATTTTTCAGTGAAAAATGCTTTCATAGTCTATGTAGTTGTGTTCATTTAATTTACATTTTTAGCCAGTGGCTGTCCAGCTGCCTGCTATCAAAATGTAGTAAATGTAGTATTCCAAATGGATTCTGGCTGCTAGTAGCCATATAAAAATTAATCTACACCATAATATATCTATTATACTTGTTCATGGTCTCTTTCACTCATTCCTTCCTCTGCAATATGTCACATTGTGGTCAAAGTGACCAATGCCACAGTTGCCCAAAATGGGGTGATGTCTGTTTTGGGCCATTGGCAACCAAACAGCCACTGGCTAAAATAAAAATAAAAAACACAACTAGTCAGTTTTTGAACATCTCTTTAGGTTTGCCCTTACCATTTATAGAATTACATAATGATTGGACGCAAAACCACAAGCAAGAAGCAGAGTGCAAATGCACAAAAAGGGTTAAATCCACATGGAAAGTGCAGAAAAATCCACAAACAACACACACAACCATCATACAGGAAATTTCTCCCAAAACTGCTGTCATAGCTATGGCTTCCTAGCAGTGATTGTAGAAGTGATCTTATAGCAAGATTTGTGCTTTTCTTGGAAACCCAAATGCGAGTTTAATGTTATGAAGAGCAAACTGCCAGGCTAGGCGGGTATTCTGTCACACCTGAGACATAAAAGCTTATTTCCCACGGTAATATTTTGATTATCTCAATAAGAGATAGTCTGATTAAGGTTTAATCTGCGTGTGTGGTAAATAAGTAATTACGAAATCTGATTTTGTCTATTGTTTTGTCCTCTGAGCGCAATCTGATTGCATCTGCGAAGAACAATTAGATTATTGATTGGAGAAATAATTGAGTTTTGTTATCAAGAAAATTTATAATTATGGATGAGGTAAAAATGTAAATACATATTCTGATTCTGTAATGACTCATTTCCCCTGAAAATAATCAATGAAAACCTGAAGTCACACTGCCATCCCAATTTTTCTCAAACTAAAATTGTTGATACCTAGAATTGTAGGCCTTTGTTTCGCCTATCAATCCATTATAGGACCAAAGGGGTCGGATTCCAATTGAGAGGGATATCCAGAATCACGTTTTCACTGATTATTTTCGGGGGAAATAAGTCATTACAGAATCAGAATATGTATTTACATTGTTACCTCATCCATAATTATAAATTTTCTTGATAACAAAATTCAATTATTTCTCCAATCAATAATCTAATTGTTCTTCACAGACACAATCAGATTGCACTCAGAGGACAAAACAATACACAAAATCAGATTTTGTAATTACTTATTCACTGCATATGCAGATTAAACCTTAATCAGACTATTTCTTATAGAGATAATCAAATTATTTTTGTGAGAAATAAGCTTTTATGTCTCAGGTGTCAGCAAGTATCCCAACTAAATTTGGCCAAGCTGTGAACACAATGCAATGCCCATTTGAGCCAAGTGAGCTCTACTGTATAATTTCAATCACGATTTCATGTGCTTGGCATCTGTTACTGTGACCAAGAGAGGGTACATAGGTGGTTTAACAGGCTGATTATCGAGTGCCTTCAAGCAGAGCGCAGTGCCAGTGGCTTCTGGATTGGATGACCTGGCGAGATCCTCCAAGAACCTTCTTTACACTGTGACGAGTCATGACTCGGACCTACACTATCACTGCTATGAGCAAGCAATAATCGAAATATTTGGTGCTCATGAAGCAGGTTTTGTGCTTAGTGAATGGTTGGCTGATCAATTGGCGGCCAGGGAGCATCGGTCACTTGCCACAGAATTAGTTAGCACGATGATGAGCTCTACACTGCTCTGTTCACGTAAATTGACATTGCATCAGCACTAAACATATGATCACATGATTGTGTCGCACGCCACTGATGTCACATGACCTTTTCCGACCCTCTCCGACCTTGTCCGATCATTTCCTCACATTTCCGATGATTTTTAGTGATTTCCGATGATTTTTGCTTTCAGCCGATGTCTCGCGCTTAGTTTCCACTTTGTAACCCAATTCGGTACTGTGCAGCACCCCCAGAAGTTTTACAATCTGTGCACGGCACATCAGCACATAAAAGTCACAAGGATGCATCATCAGGATTGCTTCGGCCCAGCACTTCAGACATACCGTGATGGGAATGCAATCACGAAACAGGTGTTATGAGCCGGATATGGTAGTTTTGGAGGTTGGACTTTCATGCGCATCTCCGGTCCTTTGTGTGAGCAGTAAAATTTATCATTTGTCAGCTTTTCATTTTAAATTTTCACATTATATATATACTCCCCTGTACATACCAGAAAAATAAGTAGAATTTCACCCCATGTCTCAGAATCTCATTGCGGCTCAGATCTCAACCTCGTACTTCGTCTCTTAACCTCAATACTGCATTATTTAGTTTAGACTCCGCTCTTGCTCCCACGCACTCGCTTTCCCACACTCTTGCTACTGCACTCCTGCACCTGCCTTTGCTAATCGCACTTCACTTGGTGCATTGCACGCATTGTAAAAACTCATTTTTAATCTCAACTCACTCATTATAGGAAGGGTTACTCACCCACTTGCACCCCTCAGTCTGCGACACAGCAGTGGTATATGGGTGATTTATATATATTTTATTGATAGATACACTGTGAGCGTATCAGTGAGGTGCACTTGTTGACCAAACCGAGCACATTAGAGGAGACCCTTAAAACCCAAAACCAGTTGAATCATGTGACAAATGGAGCTAATACAGCGAAATTGTAGTGTCAAGACATAAAGTGATTCTATAGATTGCCCATTTTCACAACAATACCGATATCAGCAGATCCGAGGTAAGACACACCGGGAAGTCCAAAATCTAATGACCAATTATAGCAATTTTTATAGGAAATGATATAAGGCACATACAATAGATAATCTAGAATCAGCCATAAGAGGACCGATTATAGATAATCTAGAAGGCTGCCTATGATGGAAATTTGTGGATTTTGTGTAAATACTATTTATAGCAAGGACAATAGATAATATTGCGGCAATGCTATTGTGCCTCTTTATAAGCTTGTAGATAATCTATAATGAATCATCATAGTGTTTCACAATAGATTATATGATGTCATCACCTCCAGCGAGTCTTTATAGATTATCTATAAGCCTATAAAGAGGCACAATAGCATTGCCACAATATTATCTATTGTCCTTACTATAAATGGTATTTACACAAAATCCACAAATTTCCATCATAGGCAGCCTTCTAGATTATCTATAATCGGTCCTCTTATGGCTGATTCTAAATTATCTATTGTGTGTGCCTATAGCACTCTTTGTACAAAATATATATCATTTCCTATAAAAACTTCTATAATTGGTCATTAGATTTTGGACTTCCCGGTGTGAGAGTTGTACGCGTACAGAGAAGGCCAGAATTTAGAAGATGAGAAGTTCGCCACATTGAACTATATGGAAGTGTTTAGCGCCGACATAAATTAAAGAGGTCAATTTCCAGTTCTCGAATAACAACCGGCTCGAGCATATCTCCACTGGATCTTTCTTCGTGAAAGGCGGATACTGAATGTGATTGATGTCGATTCCGAGTAGTGATCCACAGCCCTTGTCATATATCATAGTATCAGGTCTCATGTCGCGTTTTCAATCGAACGTTATAGGGGATGGGGTGATGCCACTTCCTAGATGCTGATTGTCGGGATTCAAAAATCTGTATCAAATACTCTTCCATTCGTTATACATTTCTCGATGACGAACAACACCTCCCTAGTCCCAGCTTCCTGCGCCCGCGGCACCAAAGTTATTATCATCGGCTGAGAATGGAAGATGATGTTAGGCGATGGACACAAGATTAGGTCAATATAATCACTTTTGAACTAAAATGAATGGTGTCGACGGCCGCCATAAATTGACTTTCAGGCAAAGTTGATAAAATATTTATTAGACTCACCATAGCGGTGATCTGGTTGTCCGTCCAGAACTCGACGATCAATCGCCCATCTCCACCAAGGTAGGGGGGATACTGCTGAATCCAGAACTTGCTCTCGCCCTGAGATGGCGGATGTCCTCGAAAATAAAGGTGTCCTGTCCTCTGAGTATTGGGGATTTTCACTGTCGACAACACATCAGTATAGCGCGATCAAGTCTGATAGGTTATAACACGTGCATGTGTAGAACGAGTACGGAGGCTGAGAAGTGAATACCCGTTTGGCATTTGAGTCAGGAACGGTATATTCCACAACGACTTTATCTCCAGTCACAGTGATGGTCGCACTTGGGTCGTGGTTGAGGGTCTGCTTATTTATATTGAGACCAAAGTGTTCCGCCTCTTCAAGCGAGTGATTGGACAAGAAAAGGAGGGCATGGTCTTGGTGCTGAGTGGTAATAGCCATTGTTGTTAAAGGGGCGATTTGAGCGTCAGTGATACACTCATTTATACATCGCCTGACATACACACACCTATTTATAATTAGATGCTGGACAATTTCGTACATGACAGACGTCAGCCTATGACAGTTGATCAGTAAGAATCACCTGAAAGCACGAGGTTTTCATTCAGACCGTGACGTGAACGTTCGATAAGAGACCGGGTCTACCGTCTCATTATCCAGTGCCAAGTACACCCAATTACAGATCACGCTCGCTCTGTGTCAAGCAACAAGACATACCATGTCGATTTAAAGCACGCTTACCTCAATGATTTTGAGGCAAGGCAGAGAGTGCATTCCATCATCTCGGGTCATTACGGTGGAAGTGTGAGCATAGAAGCATCGTGAGAATTCCCACACTGATCGATTTCAACAACCCTTGCACTGATCGTCGAGGATCTTTTCCATCGAGACTTCGTGTTCGGGGCAGGTTCGGGGTATGTTTTTCGGTCCGTAGTCCTAACCGCTTCTATGAGCTTATTTTTAGGTCCTTAGCGTGAGGTATGGAGCTCCGAACATTGAAGAGTTAATACTACCCACAAACAAGTTTACTCCCCGGTTGCTTCGCATCCCGGTCGTGGCACTGCCGGTGGACATTCTCGGTTCTGGTATTATATAGTTACTGCTGTCTATCGCGGCAAATCTCATTTGCCCATCTTGATCGGCGAAACGGACAGGTGTCCAGACCAAGTGCTGGCTTATATCGATCGACTGTCACACACCCATGTCGTGTTCCACACTTCCAGGTATAGGAAAATATACATGTTGAAGACGCAAGAAATTTCGCTTGACACTTTTCCGTGAATCATAGTGTAACGCATTTTCTTGTTCCTCAGGGTTTCAGAGCTGACTGTGACCCCTAGAAACACCATTTTGCGATGGTTTGTTCTATTGCAAGGTTAGATTTATTGTATAATAATTATGGGGAGTCCAGTTCACCAATTCATCACGCAGTATGTCGTTTTCTGTTGTTATGTGCACGTTCTGTATTTTGTAGGGCTGTATAATGGTATCTTTTGCAATTTCTCACTATGGGTTTAACTAGAATAACATTTGGCATCCTTGGTGTGCGATTGCGACATTGACATCCAGTACATTAAACCATACTGGTTCAATAAATGGATGGTCCTTTGAACTCTTCAATGTAGAAGAATCCAAGCGGACTGCTGCGAGGGATATTTATGCATACGTTTGTGTTTCTATGGAGGTGAGACAATCGCTGACTATCATGCTCAGTTAGTTGGTATTTGACGTCTTGCTAAATTTAGGTTTATACCGGACGATATCTATTCTTACATGTTTCACGCGATGCTACAATGGTTCTGAAAGTGCAGCGTGAACACCAAGGAGGCTACGGTTGACAGTGGACCCCTGTTGAATTGTGCCGGAAACCCAGGAGCCTTCGAACTGGTCGCAGGCCATTCATGTGGCAAAAACAATGGAGATGATCGGAGTGGATACGTAAAGATGGTCGACGCCAACATATACCGTTTCTTACTTTTCCCGTACGCCATGGCTCAGACCAGACCAAGCCGGGCCGGAACCCCACGAACGCCGCCGTTTTGCTTGGAATATGCTACTTGTTACCCTATTGTGACGCTAAGTGGAAGCCCGTTACTACCACTCGTAAAAGTCCGCCCTGATCAATCTGTTATGCATATTATAGTCTTTTGTTACGCATTCCGGTAAGTATGTAGTGACTTGCCTCCGTTTCGATTTAATTGCCGCTAAAGTTCCCGCCCTCGAGTCGGCATTTTCACGCCGTTTACGTCGGCGCCGGCCCATCCCGTAATACGCCCACTTCCTTCTCGTGTCCTCGGTACTACATGTTATGTCTCTTCTGTTTTGTCATATTTTGGCCGTTACTGATACTCGATTGTGAGCAATCAATCGGCAGAAAATGTTGCCCAAGGTCCATCGAATATCTATTTCTGTCTGGTCCGGTGGTTATGTGCAAGACATGAGGTACAGAGGAAAAGGAAGGACTCATGGTCTGATAGTCGAAGCTCCCACTGTTGGGGTCTATCAGATTATCATGGCTCAACGAAGCTATATCCACGGTGCCGGCAACCGTGATATCAGAGATCATACGGCTCGGGCCCTCTGGCTGTCACTTCTTGCATAAAACCGCTCCAGCATGCCCGAAATCAAGAACGTCTCAACATCTCGAGAACTTATTATCTTTTCTTTCATCAAGCTGCCCGTCAAATCCCATGCCTTGTGTGCATTCTCGTGTAGCCCTTGAAGGCATATTCCTTCTTTTAATCGTCGTTCTGACTTTCGCCCTTGCCCACTCACCTTCTCAGCAAGATGTCTCTTCTTCATATCTTACCGATACCTCAAATGTCTGGTCGTTTGTGCCAAGGGACCATCTGTCGGGTGAAGCCACTAACGAGCGGCTGATGGACGAGGATATCAAACTCAGTTTTATCCAACCCATCCTTGCCACTGCATGGGATGGCACATCGGCATACCAACAAATAGGCACAAGTGGCGTCGCGGTCATGCAAATGTCTGTCATAGATGATCAATATGTCATCTTCTTCGACAAGGCCGAACACAACCCTCTGACTACCAGTGATGGCAATCACGCATGGTCGGCACTCTTCAATACCTATGCTCACACAGTTAGAGCACTCAAATTGGTTACGAACAGTTTTTGCGCAGGTGAACAGTTTCTCGTGCTGCATCGTACTCCATGAATTAATATGTTTATGCTCTGCTGTTGGTAATTTTGAAGGTGGAGGATGGCTCGGCAACGGTACCTTAATCGACTATGGAGGCAACCCTCAAGAGAGCGTCACTAGCGGGAATGGCGTTATGGGTATTCGACTTTATACACCACAACCAAATGGCACAGGTGAAATTTGGGAAGATCCTGCCACAATCCATTTGACTACAAACAGGCGAGTTCGTAATTTATTGTCCTGCAAAACACTGAATTTCCCATCATATCGAAGATGGTATCCGTCTTCTGCCCGTATCTCAGACGGTTCGCAGATAATATTTGGCGGTGCGCTTGCGGGCGGTTTCAACGACATACCCAGTTTTGATAATCCAACGGTGCGTAACGTGTTGGTTAGGTACAACAGACAATCTCAACCCCTCAGCTAACTATGTCACACATGATCAGCTTGAATTCTTTCCCCCAAAAGGTAACGGCCAGCCTATCACTAGCCAGTTCCTTAAAGATGCTATGCCTTCGAATCTGTTTCCCCATGTGAGAGAATCTTGAACTAGCGGGCTGCTGCAGTGGACTTATTCCTCGGAAAATTAGATGTTTACCCTCCCAGACAATCGCATTTTTGTGGCTGCGAATACATTGGCTATGATATACAACTGGGTCGATAACACAGAAACCCGACTGCCCAATTTTCCAAACGGTGTCCGAGTTAATTATCCTTGGTCCGCAGGTGCTGTACTTCTACCCTTGACGTCCGAAAAGTTAGTACGGACTTCGTGTTCATTGACATGAGTTGGCTAACTCAACGCACAGCAATTACACCCCTGAGGTTCTATTTTGTGGCGGATCCACAGTTGACGACTCGCTTTCGCCCTCGGATATCTCGTCTCAGACTCCAGCGTCCAATCAATGTGCACGGATGGTGCTTGATACTGTCGGCATCTCTGCTGGATGGCAAGTAGAAACTATGCCAGGGACCAGGCTGATGAACGATGCTATCGTCATGCCGGATGGCAACATCCTCTTTATTAACGGTGTTGCGACTGGCGTAAGTGCATATCAGCATCTTTCTTCTTCTTTTAGCTATTCTGGGGCATATATAGGTGGCAGGCTATGGAAATGTTGCCGATCAGATCGGTCAATCGAATGCCGATAACCCAGGTGAGCCTCGTTTGCGACTTCGACTGATTCATCACAATTGCTGATTCGATTGTAATCAGTTTTGACACCGTGGTTGTACACACCTTCAGCTGCCGAAGGCCAGCGATTTACCACAGGATTTGCAAATACCACGATCGGTCGGCTGTATCACTCTACCGCCAGTTTGCTTCCAGATGGGAGTGTCCTTGTGTGAGTCTCGTATTTTGGTTATGTTACTCTACGCTTATCTGTTTACACAAATGGTACTACCGGCAGTGCCGGAAGCAATCCCAATGCAGACGTGTCCACCACAAAATACATGACTCAATATGAAGTCGAAACCTTTCAACCACCATATATGTCAATGATACGACCTAGTTATGCGGGAACACCTCAAAATATCGATTATGGGCAGATTTTCACGGTCACTGTATCAAATCCAGGGAATGCGACTGCCATCACAGGTAATCTTCAAATCATCACGTCTTGGAAACGAGCTTATGTTTATTTTGACACATAACTGTAGCTGCCATTATGGATCTGGGCTTTCACACACACGCGGTCAGCCTAGACAGCAAATATGTTGGCCTCGTGAGCAATTATGATTCCACGTCAGACGAGCTCAATATCACCGGCCGTGAGTAGTTGTGTGCACTGAGGTCACTCGACGCGTTCTCTCTGACATGACTCGATGTAGCGCCAAACGCGTATATATATCCTCCTGGTCCGGCATGGCTGTTAGTCCCATTCTCTTCTCTGTTGTCAATCAATTCTTCACTGATGGACTCTTGCAACACCATTAGGTATATTCTGGGTGACGGGATTCCCTCTAATGGAACCAAGGTTATGATTGGCACCGGTGCTGACCCGCCTTCTTCTGCCGAGGCCTATAAAGGTGCTATCAAATATAGCAAAGAAGCACAGGCGCAATACCAGAATATGAATCTGACCAGTTCCGGTGGCGGGTGATCATCCGAGTTCCATCTCACCTGGTTATTTATTCACCAGTTATATTCCCTTTTCTGTGATCATATTGTTACTATTATGCTCGCCTTCCTAATTGCGTTTGTCATTCGGAATACGATGCGTGGTTGGGAGAGAAAGAATCGGTTCGTGTGCTATAGTGAGCAAGGACCAAAGATTCTCGAGTGTGAGGAAATGGTAAGTTGATTCGAGACTAACCCATACTGAAGATGCAGACTAACAACAGGCGGGAATCAGCTTTCCGGCTCTCCCAACTCACAGACTGTCGTCTTCAGATCATGATGACAATACATAATACATAATAATAAAAGTTACAGCAAGTATTTAGAAGAGAAACAATTCATAGATGAATTTATAAGAGAGGCATAGGCGGAGGAAAAGGATTTAGAAATAAAAATAAGTAGGATGAATTGAGTTTTATGCCAATATTCAAGAAATGACTTCGATTTCCATCTCCCTTGAATGCAAACAATGTCAGGTTGAATCCCTCTTAAGAGCATTTTGGTACACCCTCTGATGCGGAAGGCATGAGCCATAAGTGGATCAAAACCAGTGGCAACCCAAATTTGATTGCACCTCTCAAGCCAGTGTCAAACACAAACATAGGTGCTATA
The DNA here is from genome assembly GCA_000827315.1 of Piloderma croceum F 1598. Classification (NCBI taxonomy): domain Eukaryota; kingdom Fungi; phylum Basidiomycota; class Agaricomycetes; order Atheliales; family Atheliaceae; genus Piloderma; species Piloderma croceum. The sequence continues at coordinate 85,597 of KN833039.1, read as the reverse complement.
CTTGGTACATTCAAATTCACAGATTTATGATGTTTTAGGGCAGCAATGGGTGAAGTTGGGTCATCAATGTTGGTGATGGTAATTTTGGTGCCTTTGGTGCCAGTAGTTTTGGACCACGGTATGTTGAAGTTGGCATGACAGATGCCCAGGGCAGTAGTGCTGTATTCAATATAAGTGGAGTTTGTGATGTGACAAGAAGGGTCAAATAGGTTGCAAGAAGGTACACATAGCTCAGAGTACCTGTTAGTGCATCAGGAAAAATCATTATTAAATAACAATTTAAGTGCTAATCATAAAGGTCAGCTGCAGATACCATGGAATGTGATGGATGAAGCAGCATAGATTGTGGTGTCTGTTGCATTGGTAAGATCAAGCCCAAGCAAAAGACAGTGCAAGCACTTGAGAGTGACAGGCTCTCGTTTGCTTTGTTAAGAAGACTCTGGGACAACTTTGGCAATACCTTTTTTGACAGAAGATAACATATCAGTACCATGCCAATCGGCACCCTGAAATGTGTTCCACCATTTGATGCCAGACAACCATCCGTTAATGCAATCGGTAGAGCAAAGACTGGCATACAACACAATGAAGGCTGAAATAGGTATTTCAGAAACAGGGCAGCATTGTTGTTCAGATAGGAGCATTACATTTATTAGATTAGAAGCAGCAGAAGCAGGGATTTGAGAAACTATGTGATGATGATGTGCTAAGGCATGAGGAGATGACCAGTAATGAAGATGGTCAGAAGCTGGAACATGAGGACGAAATATGGATGCCGTGTAAGAGTTTTTGGTTTTTGGTTTTTGTGCTTTACTGATTCAGCCTCCGGATGCATGTGGTATGCCAGTCAAACTCTTCCTTGCAGAATTATTCAGAAAAGCTGCAACAGGGGTCACATTGACACTTGTCAACATGAGTCGGAGGATGGATGTGCTAGACATGATGAAGGTACTGTGCAAGCTCTTCTGGGAGCTGCATATAATCTGTTATTTGCTTTGCCAAGGGTCTCAACTCACCACAAGGAATGGGGTCCACCTTGTTTAGCTTAGATTGAACATATTTGAGTACATATAGAACATTGGAAGATGTTCTGATTATTTCAGTTTGCCTGACAGCCAGGTTAACATGGAGGTTGTGGCCACATCCACCTCCATAAGAGCTGACAATGCCTTGGTTATTGCTCTGAATCAAGATAGCGGTGTCAGTGATACTGTGTTCAGAAAGGATTCACGCCACTAGCTTAATAGCAATGGATTCTGCCCATCTGATGTCTAGTCCTTCATTGTGTCATGGAGCACTCCACTCCCAAGCATCTCATTTGTCTCCAATGATTATACTTATACCCCAAGATTTGGATGCATTGACCCATATTCCAAGGTCTTGTGTTACTCCTTGATGAGTGAGAAGTCTTGTAAGGCCTGGTTGAGACAGTTTTGTCACCCACCATTTAAGGTCTTTGATGACAGAAATTTATGGATAGCAAGGTTTATGATCATTGGTGAAGGTAAATATGAAGGATGAAAGAGTACTGAGGTAAGATCTCCCGTCTTTGTGTACTATTGTGACATGTGTTGGACATGTGACAAGGTTTCAAGGACACTCAATGTGTCTTTCTTTAGGATGTAAGAGGAGGAGTTGAGGCATAGGAAGTTAATGGGTTTGGTAAGATACTTTTCACACTTAGGTTTAGCTAGAGCGACAGTACTATTTTCAAAGTCCCATACCAGACTGAGATAAATTGGTTTCAGGGATAGATCATTCCATTTAGAGGTGTTCCAGGGTATGCAAAGAGGAGCTGGTGTGTCTTTGAAAAAGGTGAGGTCATAAGAATACTTGCATGAGGTGGAACCATTGGGTTTGATGATGTAATCTACTGGGAAGTGAATAGGGAAAAGATCATCTCCCCATTTAAGTCTATATGAGTTTAGTGGGATTGAGATTGGTGGGATTGTGTAATTGCCCTAAATTGGAAATTGCTTGCTCATCCCAGGCCCACTAATGATAACTTTCCAGACTACCAGCTTGATGAATTACCATTTCTAGTAATGAGCCATTATTCTCAGGGATATTTTATTGATACTGAGCTAACTGAACTTAACATAACCAAACTTAAACAAAACTAACAAAACATAACAAAACCAATGGAACCACATTTTTTTATTAAAATTGAGATTATTCACAAGATTCCAGGTGGCAATGTTGAAAACCCCATTGCGACTAGAGCTAGTGAACAAATTCCACTAACAACCATTACCAATTTAGGGCAACATAACAATCCCACTAATCTCCCATTTAAGTACTAGTGAAATCTTTACTGCTTAAAGAGTATTGACAATTGCGTCAACTACTCAACCAAGATAGTAATGAGCCAAACAAGCTCTAAATGGGAAATTATGGTCTATATAATATCTGCCTTTAATTTTACAACACAGATATTGTCTGTGGTTGGGTATAATAGGGAAGGTTTGATACGCAGCTGCAATCTTGAGGTTGGCACCTTGCGTGCCAGGTGGGGCAGATACAACATGAGTCAGGAAGATCAGTTGTAGTTTGAATGTAAGTCATACATGACCATTTTGGAGGAGGGAGGAGTGTGAACTATGGTCACCAGTCTGACTTCACTGTGAGTGAAGTGACTATGATTGCTTGAGCACATCACCCATATAAGATACGAGGATGTTCAATCCAAATATGTAATAGTCCTGTAGATAATATTAAGACATTATGTTGTTTAAGACGTGTCAATGGACGTTCGGCAAATTGTACATAGTAAATGTACAATACGTGTCTGTAGAAAAGGTATATAGTATGTGTATATAACATGTCCAATGAGTATTCAGATGTTATTTGCCTTTTCTGCCAGTGGATATTGAACATCCAATTGAATCTGTTGAGCTGACAGCTTTGTATACTCTTATATAAGGATTGGCCAACCGGATATGGTATTCAATATTGTGTGGGTAGTGTTGTGGAATTAGGCAGATACCAATGAAATATATACCCTGCATATACAATGGTCAGCTGGACATGGTATTGAATATTGTGCGGGTGGTCCTATCAGATTAGGCAGATATGGGCTGATCAAGTGTATTTATTGGTCAGTCTGACAGCAAATCAAATATTATATAAGTAGTGCTATTGGATCAGGCAGATACCGATCATATATTCACCCAACATGTGTGTTGGTCAGCTGGATGAGATATTGAATATTGTGTGGATGTTGCTGTCAGATTAGGCAGACAATAATTGTATATTTACCCACTGTATGCAGTGGTCAGCCAGACATCATATCAGATATTGTATGGGCATTGCTGTCAGATTAGGTGGACATCAATTAAATATTCATCCAGTGTATACATTGGTCAGCCAGATATTGTATGGATTTTGCTGTTGGATTAGGCAGACACCTATTGAATATTCATTCACTGTGTGCATGGGTCAGCTGGACATTGTATCAGATATTGTATGGATATTGCTGTTGGATTAGGCAGACACCAATTGAATATTCATTCACTGTATGCATGGGTCAGGCAGACATTGTACAGAATATTGTATGGATTATGAGACTTTGATGATTAATTAAAGCTCATTCTTTCAACCTGAGTTTCTGATGCATAAGATTTCCATTGTATATTGTGGGACAGTTATTTACTTACCATGAGACTGCTTTTTGTAGTGTAGATAAGTAAAGACAAAAAACCAACATGTATTTTTGATATGGAAGGAAATTCTGTAACTCTGAAAAGAAATGATCACACAGCAAAACCCACAGATTAGAATTGCTCAAAATCAAATTGTAGATACATTCTTATTCATGTAGAGAGCATATATAATTGTTTTATGATTTTAGAAGGCATATAAAATGTGCTACAATGAAAATCAAAATTGCAAACGCAAGTGGTCAGAGTTAGAAACTCTGCCAAACACATTGACTTGTTGTGTTTGCTTTTGTCTTGCCTCCCACTCAATCATCACCAAATTCCAGGCCTTTGAGCCATTACCTGGGGTCTCAGGGAAGGGATGGAAGCAAGGAAAGAAGGGTGGGAAGGGAGTATGGAGGAATTAGAGAGGTGGGGAAGGATCTAGGTAGATAGGTGAGTAAACTCACCCCCTCCTACTATATCAGCTCACCCCCAAGTCCACACCTCCACTAGGTCATTGCAGTAGGGGTTGCTGTAACCCTATGGCACCCCAAATTACCACATGTAGCCAGGTGCCAGCCCAAAAACCATTGCACTTGGTTTCAGCTTTTTGGCCCAAACCCCTTCCCCTCACTTTGTGTGTCTGACCAAGCAGCCACATTGCCAGCACTGCCACTTTGATGCTACACCATGCCCCTCCTCACAAATGCACCACCACACCACCACCACCACCACCACCACCACCACCACCTCATATGCACTACCACACCACATCCCCCTATTATCCTTGTTTCTAACGGCACACCCAAAATCAAGCTACCAATAGCTCAGTTTCAGGTTTTTGGCCTACAGCAGCACATCATCCCATTACAATCTACTGCTGTTTTCAATGGTGCATCTGAAATTGAGCCCCAGTGGCTTGGTTTCAGGTTTTTGACCTCAACTCTTCACCTGGCTTGCAATTTGCAAACCCACCACACCACCATAACCACCTCATACAATCCACCCCACCATGTCTCCCCATTACCCACCACTGCTGTTCCTAATGGTGCACCCAAAACTGAGCCCCAGTGGCTCGGTTTTGGTTTTTTAGCCCAAAACTTGCACTCTGCTTCCTGTTTCCCATTGTATAGACACACCACTACCACCACACCACCCCATTACCTCCACATAGCAGTTTGGTACTCCAGACTTGAAACTGAGTCATGGCAGCACAGTTTTGGGTTTTTGACCCAACACTCATCCCCTCCCTCTTACTTGTGTTATTTACTGACTAACCTCACCTGTTTTGTTAATAACTTATCATCTTGTACTTATGTAGTGTAGTTATTTTCAGTAATAATACAGATTTTTTTGATTTTTGATTTTGAAGAATTTGAGTGTGGAGAATACATCATGTGACCAAATCTGTCTGCATCTCATTGCAGCAGAAAGATGAGAGTATGGGGAAATTCCAGTGCATTCCAGTGAAATCTGCACTGGTGAACTCACCTTAGTACATTATTTAATAAAGTGCTTAAGTGCCTTTAAAAATATGCTTAACCTAGTTGCCTAAGTCCAAATTTCATTTAATTCCCTTAAGCATATTTTCAAAAATATTATTTAATGTTTGCTCTTAAAAAGTGACTTAAGGTGGTCATGCAGACAATAACTTAAGCAACATCTGAAAGATGTTGCTTAAGCTTCTCTCAGTTTCAGCTTTTTCATCCAAACTCCCTCCTCTTGTGTCACGCTTCCAACCAGACAGCCACACCACCACCAACACCACCACTGCACCATCCTAACATCCCTACCTACTATCTCCCACTGCTGTTGCACATGGCATGCCCAAAATTGAGCCACAACAGCTCAGTTTTGGGTTTTTGGTCTAAACCCCTCACCTCACCTTGTGCTTCCAATCAGACCACCACACCACCACTCTGACACCACCCCATCACCCCTCTCCACTATCCCTCACTACTGTTTCACATGGTGTGCCCCAAACCAAGCAACAATTGGCTCAGTTTTGGGTTTTAGGGTTTTAGCCCAAACCCCCTCTCCAGCCTTGTGTTTCTGACCAAACAGCCATACCACCATCACCACAGCCACCACCTCATCATCCCCCATCACTGTTTCACATGGTGTGCCCCAAACCAAGCCACAAACACAAACAGCTCAGTTTCAGTTTTTGACCTAAACCCCCTCACCTCATGTGCCATTGCACTTGGTTTTGGTGTTTTTCCCTCCCAACCCCTCCTCCTGCTTGCATTTATAATCAGATGGCTGCACCACCACCCCATTCCCCACCCCACTAACAACCTCCATTACCCCCCACTGTCTGCTGCTGTTTCCAACAGCACACCTGAAACTGAGCCACCTCTAAACAATCTTTCCCCCCTGATTGATAGCTACTTCAGCTCAGCACTTTTAAGTGTTGTTTGTGTTGTCATACTCTGGAAATGTTTCCATAGTATTTAACATAGTTTTGGGATTATTTACAAGAATTACTCATAATCTCTTGGAGGGTGATTAGAGGAAGTCTTTCATTTTTACCTCACCATGACTTGAGAGAGAAGAGACCGAAAAATACAAGATAAGACTTTTGAAAATCTAAAGGGGATCTAATGCCTGAGAGAAAAATACATTACTGAAGAAAATAATCTGTTCTTTTTTTATTTCTGTCTTTTACTTTATGATATCATTGGTGACATCATTCATAAGGGTTAGTTAGCCTGTGGAGTAATTTACTGGCTCCATTAAATAATTTTGCAAGGATTAATGACATCATTTGTCATTATAACTCATTCTACTCTACCATGACACATTGGCTCCACAATGACTCTTCAGAGTATTCTATCATAATCTTCTGGATTCTTTGATTATATTTTGGCTATGTATGGCTCCACAATGACTCATTGGAATAATTCATTTAGAATCTTCTATATTCTTTTATTATATTTTGGCCGATGGGAAGTTTGCTTATGTAAGCCAGGGATTTAGTATAAAAGGGTGACCCAATTTGGCGCAGGAGAGTAGTTCAATCTTCTTCCTGATCCACCATCAGTATCCCCCCCCTTTGATACTAAAGTCCTTTAGTACCGTGAAATATACAGACTATTTGACCCAAAGTATCTTGATTGAACTCACCATTCATCTCTAGCTTCTCACTCTTAAGTTTCTGTAAGTCAATCCAAGCCAAGCCAAGCCCAGTAGCAGTCAGAAATTAATACTTCACTGGTAAGTCCCAAAAAGGCAAGTGAAAGAATTATTTTTGTGCCAGCAAGGAAAAATCAGTTGTTTTTCCTTTGTGTGATCTCCTAAGCCAGCCATCTTAAGCAGTTCAGCAGTGGAAAAGTAAACCACTGGGAACTTATCTTCCAAGTAAGCAATCCCAAACAGTTCAGAAGTGGAATTGGTGAACCACTGAGAGCTTATCCTTAAGTTTGCATTTGTCAAAGGACATTTGCCAGAATTGTTATTTTTGGGCAATATAAGAATCCAAGCCCATAGTTATAGTATTAACATTATTATCCAGATTATTAGTCATCTTCTTACATAGTCAGCTATCAGAAGGTAGATATAAGACAGGATATCAGTCAAAGGAAGCAACAGTTCCCCTCGAACAAACAGAGAAAGTACATTGGTATTTGTGTGAACCTACTGCCTCTGGTAAAATTTGTGAAAACAATTTACCAACCTTTCAACAGCACTTTGGTGGGGGTTGCCAGTACCCAGTCTTAGCCTCCACAAAATTGTTTTTAGGGTGCTCCCAGTATTGGTATTTGCACCATCCCCAGTACTTGAGCAGTTCTTGTTAGATCAGTAGTCAATAAACAGATGTTTACTTATCATTTCAATGGGGTTCAGCTTGCAGTGAGACTTTGGCAATAAAAGGCACTCATGGCCAGTACACCTGATAAATGTCTCCAGCATTGATTCCTGATTGACAAAATCTTCTTGCTGAGAGAGAAGCTGGGCCATACAACAATTTTGGCTCTCAAATGGGCATACCAGTGCACACTTTGCATTCAAATGTGAGACATTGAATCTGCATTCTTAAAGAATGGCCTACAAGCCCTTCTGTGGCTGTTCCTAGAAGTGTAGGTCAGGGTTTGATTGAGGAATTTCAGTATTGCATTGCTTTCCACTGTCAAATTTATTCATTTCAAAATCCTTGAGTACATTGGGAGGTAACTAAGCATGGGCAGAGGACTGGTCAAAAATACACAAGGCTTGGTAGTCAGGATGAGCAGCCTCAAAGATCTTGATGGCAGATTTTATTTGATCCATAAATTGTTTGGTGTCTCACCAAGGATCTCCATTTGCACCTGGATAAACTATTTTTTGAGTATCCTGGATGATTTGACCATTTTCATCCAAGAGCACAAATTGCCTGTCTTCTTCATTAATGAAATCTGAAACATGGATTAATCCACCTCAGCCTTTTTTTTCAAAGATGCTGCTTGCCCTCTCACAACTAGAGGCTTTGTGCCTCATCATTTGAGTGAAAACAGCACTTGTCATGGTACTTTTGACACTATCATTCTTGAATCTCCAGTACAGGTTTCTTTAATTCTGGCCCCTTGTGTTTTGCTATAAGACCTTCAAATTGAGCAATTACTCAATATTCCATCACATTGTTGCATTCATGGTCATCCATATAAACCCCTTTCTACATAACAGTTTGACACCACCTGAGTTTGATCAGCCACTGACAAGCAGTGCACTCACTGATTCCCTTCACAAGATTAATGTTCAGTTTGGGAAATATCATCCCATTTAGTGCATGTCAAAGTTGGCAGGGTGTGACATCCCCTTGTTTTCTGCAAGGTGAGCCAATCTCATGTTCATATCTTGACTTGCTCTTCATAAAGCCATGATCTTGAATTTCCACACTTCTTGATCAGAAGTGCTTCAAAAATCTGATAATGTCTCACAAGTCTTTGGGCAAACCAATTGTCCTGCCCCTCATGCCATTGTCATGCAATCTCAAGACTTGCCTGAGTTTGGGAAACACCTTTGAAGTGCAGAGTGGTAAAATTTGAGATGATGATGAGCTGGTTTAGTCAAGACAATAGTAATGTTTTGCTATTTTTTAAGTGATCATTGATCTGCTTTTGCAGATCAGACCAGTCACAGATGTGACTCTTTGGGCTTTTCACACTCTCATCAAGATCAGCTTCCCAATCCTCAAGCTCTCCATCATTCATATCATCTGCTGAAGATTCAAGATCATCTTTTGGAGGTTCAGCCACATCCATCTCGTCAAGATCTGCAAGGCCTGAAGTTGCCACTGCTTCACCATCCATCAACAGATCTGAGAGCATGGGCACCAATCTTGTTCTCAACAGCCCAGCTATCTGTGATGGAAGAATATTGGGAGTATCAGGTAACATTGGCAAAGGTGGCTGTGTGGGTAGCTGCATGATCAGCTGAGGCTCAACATCTTGTATCAATGCTGGCAGATTTTCTTTCTTCATCCCCCCAACTCTTACTGGATACAAAGGGGCCTTGACCCAAACCTAGTCAGCCATGCCTGCCCTTGGAAAGTTCTTGCATGTGTCTGCTGTGCCCACTCTGATTTTAACATGACATCTGGACCTTTCTGGTATGTATTGGGTCTTTCTGGTTGTATTAATATCCAGATCAGAGGGATCATCCACATCAAACTTGCCTACCATTGCCTCAGCAAGATCTTCCCCCCTTAATCCCTCCCATTCCTCCAACTCCTCATCCTCCTCCTCTCCCTCATCTGGGCAAGCTTCTGCATGTGCAAGATTTGTCTTCAGAGAATCAAAATGAATCAAAAAATCAAGATCCTCATCATCATCCTCTAAGTCAGATTCATTACCATCAGAGCTTGGGGCTTGAGATCTCAGTGTAGTGGCTGGAGGGTTGACTGAGAGAAGGCAGAGGATGGTCTGGATTGATTTCTGAGACCAGAGATATTGGGTGTGAGCTGAGGCTTCTTTGATACTTGACCTCTGGCTATAGGTGAGAGTGGCAACTTTGGGATTTTTATAGACAGTTCCCAGTTGTATTTATTGATCTTTTGCCAACAGACACAGACTAAACTCATCAAAGGCAATCAATTAGTGAATGTTCCATGATTTTCAGTGCTAAAATGGGGGTATGGTCAAATTTTTAGAGTCAAAATCTAATTTCATCAATTTTGCATGATCTGCTTGTGCATATCTTATCATTGATATATAGACTACTATATTTTGACATTTAGAACCTGTTTACTAGTGGGCTTTGGTTGTAAACTCAGCGGCTTTGCAAGAGGGGTCGATGATCAGAGATCTAGATGGTATCACCCCTTCCTGAGTCCTTCCTCTTTTGCAAAAATGGATCTCAAACTCACAAGGATGATAATATGCATATCAATCAAGAAATTGTCCAATAATTCCATGATAATCCAATTATTTTTAAGGCATTGTCAATTTGTGCCTTTCCTTTTTTTTTCAGAAAAAAAATACATATGGGTGATGCTACTGGTCAGCAACAACCAAATATCTATTTAAATAATGATTTATTTGATGGTAAACTGCTCAGTGCAAAGTTCAATGATTTGGTGATACTAGGTTCGGAGCAAGCCCTTGCTCCATGCCGGTGCACTGGCATCCATCAGAGAATGGGCTTGCCACAAACTCCCTGAAAAAGCGAGGCCATTAAATCCTTCATAGCTACCTCAAATCATCACTGATTCCTGTCATCACAGGCTCAAATTCAAGGCATGATGCAGTTCTATATCCTCATATTTATAATGCATTTTTAAACATCTATGTGGTTGTATTCTATGTGCCTCTTCATGGCTTTTAGATGATATTGGTAAAAAGGCATATGTGTGCATTTCTATATATTCTAGGTCACTCTGAGGGTTAAAATTTTGCATGTGCACCAACATAAGTATCTATAATGTCATAGTGTATTTAAAAATGAGATGGTGCAAATGTATTGCCAATGCGAGATAAAACCATCACATTTGTTGTCGTTGTGGCTGTAGTATCTCATGTGTCTTAACACGTTAATTTAGCAGTAACACAGATTTTATCTCCATTTCAAAAATTCACTGGTAAACCCACATGCCATCTATTGGCATCACCAGGGTTTCCATATGATTACAGTCAATCGTAAAACATGTGGAATTCAGCCACCACAGCAAATGAAGCTGAATTTGTTCTCCTGGGGATGTTTGCCTTGTAACTCAATAACAACAGGACCATTTAACATGATTCTTTGTTTATTCTACTCAGAAATACAGCCCCAACAAGTCCCCACCAAGAAAAGCAGGAGACCCCATCATCAGATAATGATACTTATACAGTATACTGCACTGTATATTTGGCCTGCTCCATGTAACATTTTCATACATATGTAGTGTTGTACAATCTCAGGCCTCAGGGTTCACACATTCTATTGATAATGAAGAATATATATTGTGCCGATGGTGTCGGGGTTTGAAATGTCTTACCGAATGAGGAAGAAGGCGGCTTGTTCCGAACCTAGGGTGATACCATCCTTTTCGACTCCTTTTGCGGCTTCGGGTCAAAATTCGATGAGTGCGGTCACTACAGACGGTTTAGATTTCCTTACCATACCCCCTCCTGCCAAGCTACATACCGCCACAGTGATATGGATTCATGTCAGCTCTCTGATCATACCTAACCTGCCTCGAATATCGGTGACATTTACATCTCATGCAGGGTCTCGGAGATACTGGACGCGGCATGGCGTCCTTTGTAAGGGTTCTCAGCCGATACTACGCTTGCAACCACATCAAATGGATACTCCCTCACGCGTTAGTTTTCTACCTTTACAGTTGATGTGGTATTGAGAAACGGATTGTGACGAAGGCCCACTAGGTGGGTTACCGGATGTAAGATCGCCATGCCCTCCTGGTACGTTCCCATTATATGGTGTACCAATTGAATTTTCTAATCAACGTCATACATCTACAAGGTTTGATCTCTACTCCTTTGATATACCGAATCGCCCCGAAGACGAAACTGGACTTTTCAATGCGGTCGGCCAGATCAATGATCTAATTAATGCTGAAATCGAATCGGGTATACCACCGCATCGAATCGTTGTGGGTGGCCTCAGCCAAGGCGCTGGACTTGCGGTTCTTACCGGTTTGGCGACCGAACGCAAGCTAGCAGGTATTTTCGTGCTCAGTGGATACATCCCATTACGAGGAAAGGCAGAATCAGTGAGGATTTTTGGTTTTAATTTACCATCCTCGCATTTTCGTATTCACTGTGCTATCCGTGTGCAGATATGCAAACCTCTATTTCCCTCCATTCCCCTGTTTTTCGCCCACGGCACAGCCGACATGCAGATCAACTACCAGTTTGCATGCGATGCTGCCGAAACCTTTGCGTCACAGCTACGGCTGCCGTTCCATTTATCGGAACCATCTCTCTCAAAAACACCACTATTAGAAAGTGATCTGATAGGGTTGAGATTTCATTCATACCAAGGCATGGGGCATACAATTTCAGAGATGGAGCTTGAGGACTTGCGTCTATGGATTGCGGCTGTTTTGCCCAAACAAGGGTCTAGTAGTATGTGTGCAGTATTCTGACTACACAATGGAGCTTTACACGAGGTTGACGATGATTTTCGATGTAACACATATTGACAGATGCTAATGCCGTGCGTGCGTTTGCGATATCTGACGATCATGAGAGTGCCGCAGTGCAACGGGTCAACGTCCGTAAGCTTCGACTGCAACGGCGACTTACTCCACTTGATGAGTCGACCGTCACCGCTTGCAAAAGTTCACATAGGCTGGTCAATTCGCTTGCGCTCCGGCAAGACTGCAAACGCATCATACCTGGCTCTTCTCAGATTGGAGGTGTCGTGTTAAGACATCAGCGATCGGTATTTCACGATTGGGGTGAAACCCCTTTACAAACCGAGCACCCTCCGCACTGTGCGTCTATCATTCATCTATTCTTTTCGCCAGGAGTTCAATTGACTTTTGACTTCGTTCTCACCCTTGAAGCTAACGTCAGATTGTGATCGTCGATCGTGGTCTCTTAACATCCGGCCAGTCTGCAAGCGTCGAATTAATATTCGTAGAATGTGTGGTCGTGTGGCTAACAGCATACGGTTTACACGAACCGTTTGATACCGCAACAACACTGCCCTCGTGCGGCCCGTCCGCCTTTTCATTTTTTTTGTCCTGAGCGCATCGTTCATTCCCGTTCATGGGGTCGGAATTAACTCTGTAGGGGTCAATCCATTGCTCAAGGCGATGGCATAAAAGGTCTGTAGAACGAGTCAGCACTTGAGCTCATAACAGCTTTCGGCTGGAAATCATCAACCCCCGCTAATCCTTTCCCTGTTGCACTACTTACTTGACCGAGCTTTTCTCTGGGTATAATTACCTTGACGTTAACCCAGCAGACATCAGGTTCCTTAGTCACTTCTGCGGGCGAAAGCTTCCCGTTTGCACCATACATTGTTGAATGCTAAAGGCTGGAGGAACCAAATTTCTATCCCCACACAGAAACCTGCTCTTGCGCCTAGGGGGGAGAAACCAGTAACTTGTACAACACTCACAGTTCCTCGTCACTTACCAACAACGCATCAGAAATTGATAGCAACTATCCTTACAGCACAATTGATAGCACTAGTGGACGACGACTCGGAGCATTGAGTAGCATCGGACTCTGAGAGGAAATCTCCTTTAGCCCGAGCTGCCCGTGGAATAGAAGAAGTGATGGTTTTGGTAAGATCGCCTTCAAAGCTTCAAAGTCCGCTCTTTAATGACGTGAATGATCTCAGGACGATTTTCCGACAGTCCACATGATATTGATATCTCACAATACATCTGAGTTGGCAATTA